>BRZM01000015.1:3463528-3496180 GCA_033238685.1 Lates japonicus | reverse complement strand
GGTCAGTTCAGGTGATGGGAAAGCAATGTGAGAAGATGGAGGATGGAGAGAGGGAACAATGGAGAGAAGGAGTCAATAATAGACAAAGACGGAGAACTTGTATTGTCAGTGATGGAGAGAATGAGAAATGGATGGAGAAATGAGCGATGGATAGATGAGCTGTCAATAGCAACCTTGCCACTGAAGATGAAGAGAGAGAAGAAAGAAATGGTGCATAGAAGAAAAATGATGGTAGTAAAAGGAAAGAGTAGGGTGGAGTTTAAGATGCATGGATGGATGGACGGATGGATGAAGAAACAACAGGGATTTAGAAGAGGTAAAATGAGGAAAGACAAAGAGGCTAACAAAAAATAGGGTGGAAAAGTAAGAAAAGAAAGATATGAGGAAGATTGGAGGAAAAAGGGCCAGAAATGCAGCAAGAGGGGGAGGAAGGAAAAAGAATGGTTGATGGATGTTGAAAAACAAGAATGGATGAGGGAAACAAGAGGTAAATGAAAGAAATAGTCAAAAGGAAAAGGAGTAAAGGAAAAAGTATGAAATGAAGAGAGAGTAAGGTGGTAGAAGGGAGGTTGATCCATCTATTTAACCATCCATCCTTGTCATCCTGAAACACACAACTGTCCGATGGTAGATGAAGCACCTGTCTGTGTGTACACATCTTCACAATTTTTCACCTCTCAGAGTGCACCTCAAACTGTTCCTCCAATTTATATCCAAAACTTTCTCCTCTGTTTTTCTGTATTTATACGAATGTCAGCCTGCACCAACCCTCAACTGTGTTATATCTCAAGTGTGCTCTTTGACTGTGTGTGTGTGTGGCATCTGTGGGTGAGTGTGTACATGCGAAAGTGAGTGAGAGTCCACAGAGTAGGAAGAGTACAAAGAGTTTTTCTGTGCTCCATTAGTGGCCTTGAGAGGAACAAACCACCTCACCATCTTTTTCCCACGGACAATGATAACAACACACACCTCTACCACAACCCCTGACTCCAACTAGACGAAGCTAAACAATGGAACTGTGAATCTGTGTGTGTGTGTGTGTGTGTGTGTGTGTGTGTGTGTGTGTGTGTGTGTGCGTGGTACATTACTCATACCTCTGTACATTAGATTAGATGTGCAGGAGCTTCATGAGAACATACAAATGGAATTTTTGGGTATATTTTTTCCACATCCCATGGTGACTGCTTTGCTCTTGATAAGCAAATGGGAAATCATGGAGGTTGGTTAATTATTCTCGCTTTATCAAACTAATTTACTGATACGTGTGATATCAACTCTATATCCCACATTAAAAAAAAGATTCAATCAGAAGTTCAAGTTGTATTGTCAGAATAGAAAGAGTTGTCTTTATGGAAATTGGAAATTTCCTTTGAATACAATCATCAAATTTATGTTTATATTTCTTAGTTGCTACGTCATTCTATTTTTTTAGCCTAGTTAGCATCGTGGCACTAGATACGGGTGCATGGTCAGCTGGTCTGTCGGTTTCACCATACTGGTCCAGACCCGCCATCTCAACAACTACTGGAATGCATTGCCATGTGACATTTTCTACAGTGACATTCATTGTCCCCAGAGGATGAATCCAATGATTGTAGATCCAATGACTTTCCTCTGTGTCTCATGACGCTTGTGGTTTTGGTAGGAGTGAACCATCTCAGTAAATAAAGGATGGATTGTCAGAAATTTGCGCACACATTAATGTTCATCTCTTTAGATGAGTTGTATAAACTTTTATTACCTAAGACTAATAATATGTAATACCTGGTGTTGCTACATGCCTTGCACCATAGGCCAACAACCCTCTCAAATAAGAATAAGGGGTATTTATCCTGTTCCTCCCATTCTGCTAACATGGCATGAATGCAGAATAAATATCAGTATGTTAGCATGTTGATGTTAGCATAACTTACTGTGGCAAGTATAGCCTCAAAGCAACTTGCATTGTGGTAGACCACAATACTTGGTTGATATTTTTGCTGTTTTGGCTGTTGCAACATCAGTGCCATGGCCTCGCTAATAGACAGAATGCCGAATGTAACAATTTGTTTTCATTTTCCATCTAATATCCTAACTGATACTGGAAATAGTGTTAATTACTAGGATATAAACATATTACTGTAACAGATAACTCCCCTAACATGAAACAGTAAAAGGAAGTGGATTTTTTCACATAAGCTTGACTGGAATTGTGCACAGAAATCAGACCAAATTCCTGGTGTTATCCTGACAGGAGAACTAACTACAGTTTCCTGTGTCTGTAGTTACATGTGTGTATGTGTTTTTTTCTTGCAGCAAGCTGTGTGACTGGCTAACAGGCAGCAGCTTTGAGAGGACCCCTTGATGTGAGGAAGGGCATTTTAACCGAGTACTATAAGCTATGCTAATGAGCAACACCTCTCAGGAAACAGAAGGCTTTATTCCACCAGCTTCCAGGCGTGTGTGTGTGTGTGTTTGTGTGTGTGCATGAACTGGCAATGCCAACCTTTGTTTAAAGCCGATAATAAACTTCCTGGGAGACAGAACCTAGAGACGGACTGGAGGTAGAGAAATGTGAGCAAGAAAGAAAGAGATTAAAAGAGAGAGAATGACAACAGAGAAGGGACAGAGTAGGAACAGGTGAGAGGATGGATGACAGGAAGCAGAGAAGTGATAGAAGCAGAGATAGATGGGAAACAATGGAAGAGGGGCAGATGTGGAGAGAAGAGAGAGCAGTTAGAGATGTTGGGAGATCGAGACAGAATTAGGGGAACGAGAGGGTGATCAAAGTTGAGGAAGCCAAAGGGGAGAAGAGGAGAGACAGACAGATGGAGAGAGTCTAGGGAGAACTGAGAGAAAAGAGTTTGGTGAGGAGGTGAGAGCAAGAAAGACACTGACTCAGAAAGTTAGAGATAGTCAGAAGGGGGAGCTACAAGTTCACACTGGTACTGCTCACTGTCATTGTATGGAGGACCATTCCCTTAGAAACACACAAAAAAATGAAACAAGTTAGGAATAACAAAACAAAACTATGACAAACCACGAGATGACATGTTGACTTTTAACTCAGAATTATGAGCCACAAAGTCAACACATTATGATAGCAAATCAAATTATGATTTTTAAAGTATATTCCTCATAAATCTTTACATATAAATAAGAATTTACTTGTCAGTGTGTGAAAACACATTTAGAATGTCCTCTGAGGATCTGAAGGAAGCTTTGGTAAGTCTGATAAAATTACCATGATGATGTCCAATGGTCTATTTTAGATTGGACTTGGACAGCTCAAAGGGAGTAGCTTTTGGAAAGATGTGTATTTACTAAGCAGGGAAGGTCAAGCAAAAGATGTTATTAATTTTGATTTAGAATATCATAGCTTTGACATTAGTAGTAAAAAAATGCAACAATTTGTCTTTTCAAAGTTAAAATTAATAATGTACCTTTAATCACTCAAATATTTATTTTTTTAATAATATTTTGATATATCATTAGTGTTATTCAGTCCTAATTTTTCATCATTATTATTTTGCCCTTTTCCACACATGGCTTCCACATTCACATGGTCACCAACATGCAAAAATCTGCTAGTTCCATGTAAATGATTAACCTTCAATTATTACAAATACGTCACTTGATGCCACAATTAAAAGTAAGTAGTGTGCGTTGCTCAACACTGAAGCCCATATCAACCAAAATTGTAGCTGAGTGAACAAACGATAAAGGGAGAGAAGACAGATGTCAGATGGAGGGAAACAAAAGACAGGAGAGAGGATGATTGAAGCATAGTGTAGTCTATTAATAGCTATCAGGAGGATGGATGGATTTGACAACTCAAAGAGAAGATTGGTAAACAAATAAGAGAAGAGACAGACAACCTGGCTTCTGCAAACTTGGAGGAGAAGTGAACCTGGGCTAATGGATGGGACAGTGTTGAAAGTAACCAAGACTTTTTACAAAGGATTACGGGTCCCTTAATGATTTGACCACGACTCAATGTGTGTGAAAGCTGGAGTCTTGTGATTAAAACTATATTTCACAAAGAAGGATAGCAGCAGAGACCAGGGATAAAAGAGATTAGAAACTGTTTCACAAAAAGAAGGAAAAAGTAAAGGGATAGTAGAAAATCTGATAGAAGATATGTTTACACTGATAGAGCAGAGCTAAATCATTGAAAATAGATCTGATCTTTGTTGTGGCTGATGAAAGTAAGTTATATAAAACAGAATGGCAGATATAACAATAAGAATAAGAAATTACCTTTATTTACTATGTGTCCTGCAAAAATGTGACTGGAGGAAGAAAGAGCAAAGCAGGCAATAATTTAAAATATATATTTATAACAAAAGCCACTCTGCACAAGTTGTATGATGCCACAGTGGACATTTAGGATGGACTGATGTTACTGATGGAACTTGCAGCAGTTCTTTCATACAAAGTGGTGCTATTATACCCCTGTGCCTATGCACAAGGTCTCCTGGAATCTTGTTTTGTGTGTGTGTGTAAGGTATGAAATAGTATATTAAGAATATTGCAGAAAGTTGCTTGTGGAAAGTTTGTCTTGGTGCATTGTCATGTTCATCTGGGCTCCATCTACTGAATGTGTCCGGATCTTTCTTGGTTCTATGCTTAACACTGGGGCAATGTCGCGTCAGGAGATACTTCGAGGGCTGTAGGATGGTTGCCTGTGGTACTAAATGGTCATGTGAATTTATGCGATCTTTCTCTGGCTGTATGTTAGTTCTAGTATGGTGTGTGTAATGTGTTTGAGGGTTAGGGAGGACGTTAAGGCACCGACTGAATTAATCGAAGGACTGGAAGGACAGGTGGAAGGTTACAGTGACTGTTCAGTGACCTGGGTCCATGTGAAGCACTTGCCACCTACCACCTTACCTCGCAGAGGAGTGTAAAGGTATATTTTAGTGCAGCTAAACCACACTGTGTATCATTATATCCATCTGCTCATCGCTTTATAGCAAAAGGAGGCTTTGCAGCACAACAATTCTTCCTAAACAAGGAAGATAAAATATGATGTAAGTCATAAGTAGCGGATAAAAGGGTTCAGACCACTGAACCACCGGCCTTGGCTAAACTTAGGACATCCCGGTCCAGGTAGCTTTATCGCAAAAGGTGGATGGTACAAAAATACCAACACTGACCCTACTATAATGTGACAAACTGGCGAGTCATGAAATCACCAAAATGTCTGAATAGGTTATGCTGTGGGACAGACAGACAGACAGACAGACATGTATCCAGTCTCAGGCACTTGGCTGCTGGGTAATCCAGCTGGTCCCACAACGGCCAAGCGCATGAGGGGCTGAGAGCTGCTGTGTATTTGTAGACACAGGACTATTGGAAGCAGCTGCCAGTGGCTGTACACACATCCCGATCGTGCAGCAGCCCTCTAAGGCCTCCCCCTGTCGTCAAGATTGCAGCGGTGGCAATGGTGTGTGTGTGTGTCCGTCCATGTGCGTCTGTCTGAGTCTGCAGGTGGTAGAAAGGTGTGGGTGCAGATCAATAACAATCAGCTGCAGCAGAAGTGGAAGTTCACCCAACAGTGACTCACCCCAACACACACACACACACACAAATGTGCACACAAATACATGCATAGCAACACTCAAAAAACAATCCATACACCTTGTGACACTACGTTGTAGCCAAAATGATAGTGACAGCCCTAAACCAAAGGCAATGAACACACACACACACACACATACACACATACAAAACAACCTCAAACAAAGGCGCGTACTCATGCTCAAAAGGACTCAAAATGTCTAATTTCATTGATTTTCCATACACCTCAGTGCCCTCACTGCCTCCCCGCCTCCACAAATAACAACCTCAACTCCCACCCAGCCACTGGATCTCTCTTTACCTCTTCAAGTGGTCTTGATGATGTCGGAGACTTTCTGTGTAGTCAGTAGCGAGCAGCCCAGCCACCCCTCGCCTTCTGAGAAGTTGTCGGAAGATTCTGTCCAGCAAGCGTTTCAGGAAGCTGGCGGAGAGAGTGAGAAACTGATAGACGCACGTCGTACCTCTAAAAGAAAAAATATGCTCAGTCCAAAATACTATGCGAAAAGTGGGAGTCACTCATTCAGCTCAACTGAGCTGTACAACACCCCACACTAACCATCCCTGCTGTGAGGAAAAGCAGGATGTTGTTGAAAACATGTTTCAAAATGTGAGGACTATATTTTTTTGTCCCAATTTTAGATCCTAGGGTAAAATAATTTGCCTCCCATGGATATCAAGTCATGGGACAGCTGTAAATGGCAAAGGAGCAAGTCAAAATGTGTATGTATCTCCCAGTAAAAGATGCACAGCATTGACCCGAATGCCAAATGCAGAATAACAGGAAGAGACCACAGGATCTAATATTTGAGAGCCATGGAACCCCAGAACACAATATGATAACTTCATTACCACACATTAATCTAATAATACTGCACCCTGACACATTGATTAGTGTGGACGCTTTTAATCAAATTTAATATATATTCAACCTGATAGATGCAGAGATGAGGATGATGATACAGATAGCAGAGAATCGGGCAGATTGTACGCATTAAGAGAAGATGTATATTTCAACTCTTACTGCAGGAAATCTCTTTGCAGCCCCCAAAGCTGCCGCTGTAATTCACTTAAAATTTGCTCTGGTCTACGGGTCTGCTTATGACCCGTCTGTAATCAAACAGGCTCAGAGCTATTGCAGGCAGGACCCTACAGTAGGCAAAAATAGGAGCATGAGGTACAAGATTTATGGGAATAAATGATACAAAACACAGTATGTTGAGAATAGCAGTGTTATATCCCTGTTGTCAGTAGCTTGCACTTTCTATGTATTATTTGAATCTTTCTCGACATAGTGAGTGTTTTTTTTGAGTAATGGCTACTGTTGCCCTTAAAGTTAGGGCAATTTACTTCTCTTTATCTATCAAGAATGAATCAATAAGCTTTCACAATCATTTCCATGAGAAGAGAAAATATTTTATTCCAACTTATGGGCAATAGTGTATTTGTATGGACATACGGACCATATGGATTCTATGTTTATTAGATTCAAAGATTTCAAAAATGTTTTCATTATCATTTTAATATCATATATTTGTAGTTTATACACATTTTGAGGGTGGTATCCATGCCAGGCATAAGGAAAAGATACGTAGAAATCATTTATGAAGCGTCAAAAGCCGAAAGATTTGGGACCAACTGCCGGAGCATTACTTGTTTTAAATCATTTTAGGGCTTTTATATTATTTGATAGGACAGTGAAGAGACAGGAAATGGGAGAGAGTAGGGGAGTGACATCCAGTAAAGGGATCGAGTCAAACCTATTGCTCAGAGAACTTGAGGCCCACAAGCACTCAACTATTCAGCTACTGGGATCACCCTTATTTGTGATTTTTTAGCTGTACATCAAAGTATCCTTCAACTGTAGTTTTGTTTTTTTTTACATTGAGTTCACATTTTGAGTGACAGATCTCCAGGGTTTTACTTGCATTTGGACCTCTAGATCCAAGTAAAAGCAAATAAATAGCAGCAACACACAGAAGCCCTTTCGCAGCATTTGTCTGCTCTGGTTGAAACTTCAGCTTCTAATCTGCTTCTTTTTATGCTTCCTCTTTTCTTTGTCAAAGCCTCTCCCTGTTTATTCACACTCATGTTCATGCTGTCTCTTTCTCTCCTGTGTGTAGTGTTTTTTTTTTTTTTCTGAGAAGCTAAAAATCGAACTCTTTATCTCCCTCTCAGCACATTCCCAGTTTCCATCTCCCCTCCTTCCTCATCCTCCACCATGAAACATCTTGAGGATTCTCTGTTGGTGTTCCCGCTGCTTTAGAGGAGAGTCTCCTCCCGCTTGTCTCTCCCTCTCCTCCATCCCCTCTCTCCACTTTCCAACAGCTCCTCCATCTACCCCTGCAGAGCTTTTATGAGTCACTCAGACCTCTGTGTTTCTGCTTGTGTCCAAAGTACACATACTTATAAATGATGTATATGTGCAGCATGTGTGTGTGTGTGTGCACAGTACTCACACTGGGAGCAATGCGCTGTAGCTGCCTCAGGGTGATGCGGCTATACATGGTGCTGATGTCCTTTCTTTGGTCATCGTACTCTGACACAGTGATCTAGAGAGAGAGGAGATTTTACTCAACACTGCATACACACACAGCCACATGCAGGCACACACACATGCACACATGCATGAGCAATCAGCTCACACACAGATGGGCTCAGCTGTATAATCTCCTTAGACTTCTGTGTTGGCGCTGTGAGCTCTGCAGTTTTCGCGCAAGCGGCCCATCAGGGCCTGTACCGCTAGATCTGAGAAGCTACAGTGACACTTCAGCGATAATAGACAGGTGGAGGCGCCGACATCATCAGTAATGTGTTTGAGGCATGTGGCAGCGGACAGGACAAAGCACCCAGCGGCAGGAGAAAACAGGATTGATGTGTGGGAGAGGAGAGACGATTCAATGGACAGAGATGGAGGAGGAGAGCTAAGGAGGGCAAAGAAGGATTGAGGTAAAAGGAGGAAAAGAGGACAGAGGAGGGAGGTTAGGAAGGAGAAAAGATTAAAAAGAGGTCAAATATGAGGTAAAATGAAGGAAAAGATGATGAGGGGGGCAGAGAGAAAAATGAGGTGATGGGGAGGAGGGTGTTATTCCAACATAAGAGCCTAGAGTTGATTGAGAGCTGAGAGTTTAGACTGCGGAGTAGTTCGTCAGCAGTCTCAGTCTCAGTCTCAGTCTTGAGTCTGAGCTGCATTCCTGGCTGAAGACCCGTTCAAAGGCAGAGACCCCACAAAAACAAGACCTTACCGAGGCTGCAGGAAAGCTGGGCATTACTAGGTAGATAATAAAGTGCCTGGTGATGGTATGGTCAAAGACTCAGGCAGTCATTGACTGCAAACGACTTTTAACAAAAAATATTAAAAACGCGCGATTTTGTTTGACCTCACATGTATCTGTTCAGCTATCTTCCACACAGTTCTTCTATATTAATGTGAACTCACTCTGTTGAAGTTGACATCAGGCACTTTGGATGTAGTATCCATTATTTCATTTCAAACTGAATGTGCTGAAGCAACCTGAAGAACAAAAAGTATGTACTGTCCAAATACTTATGGTCTGGACTGTATGTGGACAAATAGATAAAAGTATGAGGACAGAAAGAAAGGGGGAGATTAAGGGAGGCATGTTTACCTTCACACTGTCCTCATCCTGTCCCAGATAGAGGCTTCTCTCAGGGAGTGTAAGCCCCTCCTGATCAATCTACACATACACACACACACACACACAGTCAAAAGCTCATGTGGTAATTTTTTTGTATGTAGTCACATATGTGATGCTAAGCGCACAACAGATGTATTTTCTGTAAGGACTGGTTAATATTTTAATAATCTGTCATAATGCCAGGATTTACAAGCCATTACACATATGCTAACATATAATTCATTAATAACATAAATAATGCCTATATTATGTGTGTTGGACTGAAGTGTTTTTTATCAAATCTATATTTGCGAACATTATAAATATTATTAAAACTGCCATAGCGGAAGCTTTTCTGTTGTTATTTAAACTTTTTTGTCAAACTGTGCATCAGATCAGGTATTACATGACATGAAGCTGTTGATGCACGTAAAATAATATTACTGATATTAAGGTGTGCTCAGAATGAATGCAATGTGAATTTTAGATGATTGGCATGATACCATATAAAGACAAGACTTATTTGTTTGTTTGTTAAGGTCTCAAATTAAGCAAAGCTTTTTTTGCTACAGGGACCAGAGTGAGGCAGGAGAGAAAAGCAGGCCACCAGTGGACAAATTCATGTGAAAAACATGAGGTGGAAATTTGCTTTGTGTTCAGTCTGAACACACCTTTAATGTCCATGACTGTGCTGTTTCGGAGGAATTTCCACCTTGACAAGGATAAAAATCAAATTCATTCACAGCCTCATAAACACACATTATGAATTCACAAATACACGCAGCTTCCAAACATCCTTATTCTCACCCTGATGGCATTCCTGGAGGAGTTCTTGTCATCCACATTGACAGTGAGGGAGAAGAAGACGGCAGTGCTATATACCCCCTGGGTCCTGTACAGCAGCTCATTGAAGTCCGGCCTCTGTGGGGCACCCTCTCTCTCCCACCCAGCAGCACCAGGAGGAGCTCCCACCAGGTCCCACCCGCCGCAGCTGTCAATCACCTCTGTCATGGGGTTAGAGCCCAGCTTGTCGATCTCCTGGATGTTGACGCAGGATCTATAGAACTCCTTGACCTTGCGCTCTGCTGAGTTGGGCCCACGCCTCCGTATTGGCTCCAGAAGGAGGCGCTGCAGTTTCTCCTCATTGTGCTCCCCGATAGCGGTGATGATGCCATAGCTGAGCTTGTCCTCGGGGATGCCATGGCGCCTCAGCCAACCGCCACAGGCAAAGGAGTAGAAGTCTTGACAGGGCTGGATAGTTGGGTCAATATTGGCCTGAACGAAGCGAGCCGTACGCAGCAGGGAGCGTTTGCGCTGGCAGTCTTGTCGGCACTGTGGGTCCTGCTGGGCATCCAGGGAAATGTACTTGAGCGCCAGCATGCTACCCAAGATGACGCACATGCCTGCGGCAAACACCAGTGCTGAGAGGAGGCAGATCTCCCTCCGGCTCCATCGAGGAAGCCCTCCACTGCTGCTGGTGTTGCTTAGATCTCTATTTCGACCGTTGGACCAGGCCCCTCCTCGGCCCCGCCCCATATGACGGTCCAGGCTGCCACCCAGGTGAAGGGTCATGCCATTGCTGAGGATGTCACTGCTGAAGCGACCGCCATATTTTACTTCCTGGAACTCATCGTAGTGGGCGGTTAGTGAGTACGTCTTCTCCATGGCAAACAACTGTCACTAGATAAACAGTAGCAGATTGGTTTAGGGAGAAATGGCTGAAGAAAGGAAGTATTTCTATGTTCAGAACAATGTCATGACTACCCCTCCTGAGACAAAAGGGAGGACTCTCACTACAGGGCAAAGCACTAAAGTCAAAATCCTGTTGGGCCTCTTTAGGCAAAGTCCCCTTTATTCTTTTTAAATCAAAAGTTGGCAGAGCGAGGGGCTCCCATTGTGCAAGAGAACTCTCTTGGGTCCTGCTCTCTCTCACTCATCCTCTTTCTCTCTGCTCCCTTTCCATTTGTTCTCCTCTCCTCCCCCTCTCCAACCGCTTACAGGTCACCTGTCGATAAAAATAGAGATGAGACAGGCAGGGCTGTAAGTCATGAGAGAGATAGGAAATTGAATCCACAATTACAAAGTCAAGAGAATGACAAAATAGCGTCTGTTTTGGCACATTTTCCCACTTTGTTCCCTTCTGGTGTTTGTTGGCTAAAGCTGTTGAATTGATTGGTTATAGTCATCCCTTAGAGAGAAGATGCCCCTGGGTGACTCATGGCTTTGGATGGATCAATGGAGACAGGAAGAAAAGAGCTGAGCATCAGCTGGACATGGAAAGGTGTGGCAATCACCATAATTTAGCCTGTGTCAGTCCAAATTGATGTAAAACTTTTTATTATTACAGAAGGACGGGGGGGATTTATGTTTTCTGTCTCAGCAAACTGAAGACACACACAACTACATCACAGAGGGCATCAGCTGATCCTCTATGGGGAGTTTAAAGGAATAACAAGTTATCACATTATAAGCAGCTGCCAAAACATAAATCATGTGTACATACATCCCAATGTGTTTTCATTGCTAAGTACTTTTTCGAGTAAGCCCTACAAAACACTGGATTGGACTGCATGTACATGCACTGGCATAATACAACACAAACACGACAGACAACTGCAGACAGATGAAAAATATTTCATAGCTGTTTGCATTCTCCTTTGCCTCTGCTGATGCATTCTACATGTAGCCCGTAGGCAATATCACAACCCTTTAGACAGAGAGACTGACTGATAAATTGTTTTGGACGCTGTTCCAATGTGAGTTTGAAAGCCCTTCTGTGTGTGTGTGTTTGTTTGTATGTGTGTGTGTGTGTGTTTTCAGTGGCTAGGCACAGTGAACTTGCTGAAAGCTGTGAAGGCGATCTGTGAAAATTGATCCGTTATCTCTTAGAATGGCAAACTTCAGCACTGACGTCTTTAACAAGCGTTCTCTCGCCTTATGGGAGTGCTCTGTGTAGATAAGAAAGAGAGAATAAATAAGAAGGAAAGAAAGACAAAATTAAAGAAAGAAATAAGAAGTTTAGTTCTCCAGGTAAATAGAGATGACCGGCGGGTATCTCATCCTGTGAGAGTTGGTAATACAAATCTTGGGGGAGTGGCAGATGGGTGGTGAATTGGTTAAAGTATTGTGTTTTCAGGTGGAAGGGGAGAACAGGAAGAATAAAGGGGAAAGATGTGCATGGGTGGAACAGAGATAAAAGTCTTGTTTACAACTGCAAAGGTCTGGGGTTGGAATCATGGTTAATGATAACGATGTCTTGTGAAAACACAGTGAAGTGTGTTTTTACTGGTAGGAAGCCAGAAAGGGATTCTTCTTTTAACGGCCTGGTATCCCCAGGATTAATGTTGATATGGAATCATTCAGAGGTGTATGATTTATGTTGATTGCCAATGAAGGAAGTAGTGAGCCCTTCACAGACCAGGTGTGATCAAAAAGCTCAGAGACTGTTCCTGTTGCAAATGAATGGAGCATGGCACGGTAATGTACATGTAACAGGTGCAAAATAACTGTCATCAGTCAGCATTCCGCATTACATCATGCCATCAACCTGAACTGAACGTGTGTTACACGTGTTTTTGAGACCACCTGTGCATTTTACGATAGAGCAGAAGCAGCACTGTGTTGAAGTCTGCAAGGATATATGTCCACAGGCCTGGGATGACACAACCTTCACATGTAGATGATCATTACTGGTGATGATAGTTTTGTCTATGGCTACGACCAAACAGTAGTCTTCACCGTGGAAGTGTTCCCAATCTCAAAGACTAAAGAAGATGCCCCCAGGGTGATTTCTACTGCACTGTTCTGAGGAGTTTGAGGGAGGACATTTGGTGCAAATGACCTGAACTGTGGCACGCTGGCAATCGGGCGCTGCATCATGACGTTCAAGTTTTTTGGCTGCACTAACAAAACTATCGCTCCCTGTCCACTGCACTTGCTGGATTTGGCTCCCTCTCAACTTCTTCATCTTCCCCAAAACGACATTCAAGCTGGGGGGGGGTCACAATTTTGACACAGCAGAGGAGATCTAGTGCACACTGCAGAGGGTGCTTGATGCACTTACAGAACGGGACTTCCAGGGATCATTCAAAGTGACGCAGGAATGCTTGGAGCAGTGTAAGTCACTACTTTGAAGGGAATGGCAGCCAGCTACGATTTTTTGCTTCTTACAGACACTTTTTGATCACATCTCATAGCAAATTAGAAAGTAAAGCCTGAATTGAACTTTCCATTAGTCATGAGGGTCTGCATGACATAAAATTTAGCTGTGAAGGTCTGTGCTATCAAAATGAATGATAACACGGAAAATCTGCACATGACATCTGCTGTGCTTCCATAAGCTACCTTGCTGTCCATATCTGTATCTGTTTTGAGCACATCAGAAACATCAGGATGCATGTTTTAGCCCATTTACTCCAAATCACGGATACTTTACATTATAGCTGGCCATTTTACTAACCATCCTGCAGTGTTTTAGAAATCTGAATGCATTTTTTTTAAACTTTACTAGCTACAAGTCTTCTTATTCTGTCTTTGCCTGTGCATTGCCGTAAATCTTGGCATATTACCAATACCTGTTGATCGGTGGAATATTGTGAGACTATTGGCAGGACTGTGTATCGCATCACCACAAGAGATTAACAAAATGGGGATTCACTTAAAGAAACTCACAATAGTTTTTGTACAGGGTATTGCTCTCTTAGCAGACTCTTGACACGTGTTTTAATTATTTAATCCATCACAATGAACATCAACAACAAGTCTGCATTCATTTTTATCAAAGTAACATTACTGTTTTGAGGTAACACAATGCAGACTTAATTAATCTACATTAATCTACAATTAGTCATTGCTTTATCATTACCATGCAGTTATAATGTAACAGCCAAAAATCTATGCAGATACAGTGTTAAGCAGAATGAACTTGCATGCTGGAGAACAGAGCTGTTTCACGTGAACCCAATTTTTAATATTTAATTGTTTTAGTTGCCTAGCCATCCTGTGGTGTACTGGATATTGTAGAAATAAATAAAAAATATAAAAAACTCTGGAATTCAATGATCAGTAAAATGCTGTATGTAATCCTGCGCTCTAGCTTGTCACTGGTCTACTTGTTGGCTGATGTGCTTGCATATTTGAGGGTGGAACTGTAGGGGATAGCATGAAGCTCTCTTGCGTTACACCCTCATAGTGCGGCTCATGGCTGCTACCTGGAAAAAAGCAGTTTGTGACAACATGCAAATGTCTGTGTACACTCTTCACATGCAAACAACACATTGCGCATTGATAAGAGGTATAGTGAAGGGGGGAGTAGGTGCTCCAAAATGGGAGAGAATAGGGGAAAAAGTGGGTGAAAGTCAAGGATAGTGTGTCTCTGTGCAGTGTCATTATCAGTCTAACGTATCATCCATCAATCCTCTGCCTTGTTACACACACACACACAGTCACACACACACACACACACACACACACACACACGCACACATATACACACACATATACACTGACAGAAACATGCTGTATCTATGAAACCAAATCTGGTCATTATAATGTAATAATATTGAATTACTGCTCAAAATATATGCATTTCTCTCTTTCAAATGCACATGCACTTTCTCCTGTGTCAGAACTCCCTAAGCATTATAGTAAATTATGATATGCAAGAACACACACACAAACACACACACACACTGTCACATTCAGAGTGGACAGCAGCGCATGGCTAATGGATTGGATCTTGTGGGTACCATCACACAGAAAGGAAAGCATGATGAATGGCTATTTACCGAACATGACAGGGCCTAATATCTGAGAGTTATATTAATACTGCTGCGCACTCTCTCTCGCTTTCTCTCTCGCTCTCTCACACACACATGCAGACAAAGCACACACATGCACATTTAAATTGCATCAACACACCTGGTGATGCATAGCGCCTTCTCAGTTGTCAAGCATTTCCCATATATTTTCTTACATGAGCAACAGACAGTGACTTTCACTTATAGTAGGGGTTCTCAAAGAGTGGTCCGTGGATCTTCAGGGGTTCTAGAGAGAGTACCAAATGGGCAAAATCCTATTAATTACAAATGAACCACAGCATTTTTTTAAAAGAGGAACTTCACTCTAAATAAGTAAACTTATTGTACAGTCACTTAAGCTGTCATCTGATCCTGGTCCTCTTTCCCAGTGCTCATTACAGCAGAAGTAATTTCCTTTTCCAGAGACAATCCAGTAATTCTGTCCACTTGACCCCACAAAAATCTGTGAAAAATTGATGACATACCCTGAGGCACTCCCCTGAATTATGAGGCAACACCACTTTTCCAATTGTCACTCTCTGTCCCTGCTGATTCTGCTGAAGCCTTGCTAAGCTAACGGTAAGCTAGCAGCTCAACTGGCTCTGGACCACAGTCTTAGCTGTCAGTGAAGGTTCAGACTTGGGGGTCGCTGTAGTCACTGTCACAGATTTCAACTTCTGCTGGTAAGAAAAAGAAACTTTGTGCGTGAAATGTGAACCATTACTGGCTTGCATAGATGTTAAAACAAGCGTTGTGTATGTAGCTATGGTTCATCAGATGTTAAAGAGACATTAAACTGTCTGAACATGTCCAAAATATGTCGCTTTAGAGAGACAGACAAACACTGGAAGCAGTGTGACAGCGCTGAGATGGAGCTTAGAGTGTCAACAGTCTCAGGGAATGCATTTTCTGAATTTGTGAAGGGAACGCAAGTTCAAGCTAAAACAAGTTCTTAAATTGTTCTTTAAGCAAACTACACACTTTGAAAACTAGGGGGGACCTTTCTCTTGCTTCTGTAACGACTAACAATAAATCCTCATCAATGGGTCATCAATAAATGGAGGCCTCTGACGGGTCAGGTTCACATCACTGTTACGGAGCCTGTGCAGATGGATCACACTTCTCTAAGAATTAATGTGTCAGTGGATTTCAGCTCTTCAAATCCAAGTATTTGAGGTGCGAGATGATTGATTCACTAATAATACAAAATGTAAAGTGAATATTTTACTGGTGTAGACTTGACCTGAAATTAGCATATCAAATACTTAATACAAACATAAGCTGCATGTATCATCATGAGCTGTACTGAGTTATTGCTGTAGACTTGCAGTGCTTTAGCAGTGACAGGCTTTAGTACTTTGGAAGTTAACACATCAACACATTAAAATTGTTCCCCTTGGCCTCAGAAAGCAGCCAGATTTGTTGCTACTGAGAAGTAAAGTCACCTGGGGTCAACACTGTCTAGCAACAGAGTTGCAAAATTGCCAACGATTACCAGAGGGCACATTACAAAGACCATAAAAGATATCTGTTAATACTAACTCTGTCTGTATTATTTTCTGCTGAATCAGGAATAACAAAAAAAAACTGTTCCACCTTCTGGTATGTAGCCAAATATATAACCTGTTAAACCCTCACACTGCATCTCTCACAGTTTATAAAGCCTTCAACAACTGATACGTTTGGTTGCCCACAAAACCTACCACCAAAATGATTACACTGTGAATGTTACCATCACTTCCCAGACAGCCAAACTACAACCATTAACATAAATTTGCTTAAAGCAAACTCTTCTTTTCTCCACTGCAGCTTGTGATGATATTTGGTGGTACCAAGAAATAAGAGCTTAGCGGGAAACTCTCCACTTTTATCTCCTCTCAGACGAGTTACGTCACCTGAAAGCCCTCTATAAATGGGTTTATTATCCCCTAATCAATGTGGTCACAGAGCCTGCCCCAAAAGCTTCATGGCACTCTGAGGGTTCAGTGTGGGAGTCAGCCCCCTCGAGCCTTATCACCAGTCGCCAGAGGCTGCAGTAGAGTGCTATGGTGCGTTTGTATGGGCAACAGATTTGGACACACAGCTCAAGGGTCCTATATAGTACCAGAAGATACTTCTTAGACTTGTACCAGAGCAGAGCTCCCTTTGTGGTGCTATTAAAAACTATTTAAGTGTTCTTGCGTATGTATTAAATATCCCACATGAGCAGTATTAAAGACCTTTTTAAAGAGCACACTGGGCTCTTTATTCTTATTTCATTATTAAAACAGAGGAGACTCTGAAGAACAATTAGCCAGAAGAACCCTTCGAAAAACTCCCTCATTCATTCACTCCTTTCTCTCCACTGCATACACCCACACACCAAAACACACCCACACTGACTGGCAGGCATAAAGCACTCACATACTGTAACTCTATTAACCTTAATGACTCCCAAAACTCTTTCTCTGAGTAGAGACATATGCCAAATCACATGTCTGCCAGTTTACGTGCCCATTTAGGCAAACCTGCGATATTAGACTATTAGAATATTTACTCAACTACTCATTAGAACTACTTTACTTTAATAGTTACTCACTTTAGAGTATTTCTGTGAAGGAGGACTTGGTAAAGAAATTCTAAAAGTTCATACTTTTTATGCATATGTGCGTTTACTGCCTGGTAACACATTTTTAAAGGTCTTAAACCATGTTCTACAGCCTGTGTCAGTTTCCCAATGAGCAAAGCAAAATTCAGCTTCTGTGATTTTAAATGGAAACCTCTGTGGGAGAGAGACGCGCGTCTCTATCGGCGGAGAGAGCTGGGTAAGTGAAGAGCGGGAGACAGGGTGGCGGTGTCGAGGCTGGTATAAAGAGAGCGAACATTGTAAATTCAAACTTTTGGGCGACGCGAAGCTCGTGGTGCGTAAAGATGCAAAGCAGGCTGCTGCTCCGCAAAGAAGGAAAGGGAATCCGAGTTGTAAGCAGGGATATCAGTTATCCCTACTTTTACTTTTGATTCTATATTTAGTTTTTGCTTATGGCGTATACAGATGACGTTGGATAAACTTTACCTGGTGAATCACCGCCAAGGACTCAAACGAGCCACACTGGAATCGTAAGAAATTATAAAAAGACATATAAACCTATTGAATATGATAATACACAGACACATAGTGTTACCCCACACTGAGACACATCATCCAGAATTTAATAAAAAGGCAGTCAATGATCAGTTGAAGTCATTTTCAGCCCGACAGACCGACTGAGCATCCACACATCCAATCTTTCTCATCTCTTTCTTCTCTTTTTACCGTTTTAACAACTGGAACACAAGCAGCATCTTATCATGGGCCAACAAAACTTCGAGACCCGTCCATGTGGACACACTGAAGAAAGAACTAATAACTGAGGGACCATGTGAGTCAAAAGCGAGCGGACACCTCTCATCAGAGCGTCCGCTGCTGACGTGACTCCCAAGTTAAGTGTGGTAGTTCTTATTTTATTTCGCTCTCCATTATTAAAAACACATCATGATTTACAACCCCTTAGCCTATCGTGCCATACTACGTACCACAGAACACACTGGCTGGTGGAGGACCGGGTTCAGTACGCTCATTTGAGGTGTGGACAAACCCCAGAGTGGCAGGAAAACTTATGCAAAAAGAGCTTACCTGTGGTGTGTAAATCGGGATCCCTGCCGGGAACGTAAAAGTGCCTTTGCTCAGTGTGGGTGTAGATGGCAGGAAATCCACTCCACTGAAGGTCCGACCAGATTATCCGGTTCCCCCTCCGGAGATCGGCACACACAGGGATCCGCACCGCTCTCTGCCGCCGCTGCAGCTCACAGCCTCCGATGTATGGAGGGGAGAGAGAGGTAGGTGGGAGGGTGGGGTGGGGGGGAGGAGAGAGAGAAAGAGAGAGGGCGAGAGGAGGGGGTCCTTCATTAACAAGGTAAAGCACACACACACACACACACACACACACACACACACAGTCATCCAAGTTAAATAGATGTTAATCCTTACATCCACTTGCTGCGCTTTTTAAAAATATTTTCTTTAATTTCACTTTCATTTGCCGTACTGCTAATTGGTATTTGCGTGAGTGATTATGAAGCCAAATACACGTCTTTATACGATTTAAAAAATATATTTGTGGGTGTAAATGACTCAATTTATTCTAGCTAGTTGAGTTATTGAGTTATCTGTATTCTGCTTTGAAAGAATGTTGACTAGAAATTTTGACTTTTGATGCTCAATTCAGCACAAACATAACCTCGCTTCATAAGAAAACAAGCCATTGCTGACTCATGCACATTCACAGAGAACTCTATCCACATTAAAATGAATCCAAATCTTACAGTGGTAAAAAAAAAAAACCAAAACAAAACACTACATCAACTAAAAGCAACTGCAGGCCTACGGTATACTGTGCATTCATTCCACTTATGATATTAATGGCAAAGTAAGTTTCTCTCTTATTGAGTTGAGGAAGCAGATTGGAATTGAATTCATACAATCCCACTAGCTCAGAGGGTAAACATCAACTCATTCCCAAATGAGTGAGTCTGTTGCATTGATTGATATTACAGGGCTGCAACATTTTACAGTACTACCACATCACAAAGTCTATTTTAATAAATCTTGTGGTGTAAACAACTGCTAAATATTAGCTATAGAATTGTAGAGAACATTCATCTCCATGTAGCATGAAAGTCACACAAACCAAACTAATCAAACCAAAAGGTCAACTAATATTATTATGCAAATCAGTTGAGTAACTAACTGGCCATTTCATTACCCCAACTGTTCAGTGAGAGGAGGAAAGAACTGATGAGGGAGGAGTGTTATGATTTTGGAGTCAGTAACTATAAATATATTATTTTTGACCTTTTGTTTGTTGACTTATTAATGAAAAAGAAAACTGCTCAACAGAAGGTGCCAATTTTTTTAAAAAATTGCACTTGATTGCCAAGGAAACATGTTTTAAGTTTTAATAAAATGGCACACAGCAGTAACTTAAAATACAAATGCAGAAGAAAAGTAGCTAAATAATATGGTTCAGGTACGTCTTATGAGCAGTTTGTATTAGAGTTAGTTTGCAGACATCTGCGGTAAATCAACAGTTTTACAACTGGCAAGAAATCCAACAAGCTTAAGAAGGTGAGTAGGCAATGGAGGTGCACCAAGTCAAAAAATATAGGCACTAGGCAACAGACAGGTTTACAGAGCCAAAATGGCTTGTAACATTTTGAGTGGCTTATGGGTAATGAGGGCCAAATCTAGAGGAAGCGCAGGGTCAGATAGGAAACTCTATGAGGGCAACTGGTGGACAGGTGTGGAATGACAAGGTCTGGAAAGGGAGACAGGGCAGTAAATCATCAGTATGGTGAATTTTTGGTTAATGGTTTAAAAAATTAGAATAACATTTATGGGCTAACTGATGTGTTTTTATACTGAATATACAGAGGTAAACCTGAAGCCTCACTTATCAATATCTTTATTCATATAAAAAAATACATTTAAAAAATGATTATGTGTATCATCCACCTTTCAGCTCTATGAAGCGTTTTAGCATTTTTAGCTCATAGTTTTGGTTTTACACCCTACAACTGGTTCAGTTGAGTTCAAATTTTGGTTCAGTCAGTGGATAGACAATGAAAATACTGATGATGATTAGATAATCCAATGGGATATTTATCATCAGGTAGGTGACCCAGTTAACATTTCATACAGGGTGTGGTAAGGTTGTAGCTAAAGGACAAAGATAACAGATGTAGTGAAATGAAATCAGATACAGTTCACCACCTTTTCAGGCTAACACTTTTGAGAGTACTTCAATATATGCCACCATACATTTAACCAAAGTGAAGTTAGTTGTTTGAATATTCACACACTGATTGCTTCATAATGATCACCGACTGACCACCTTTTCATTTACCTCGACTGCAAACCACTTTGTACTGCGTGTTATATTCCTTCCTCTTATAGATGGCTTCTTCAGTTAATTTACCTTTAGCTTGGGGCCATTTTATCCCACTTTCCCCAGCCGTTCCTGGGCTCATTTTTTTTTTGTAACAGGTGCTGCTGCAACAGTGAGGCAAACGATGGGCACTGGCTTTATAATCCGCGTCAGTGAAGCAGTGGTTTGGGTTCGGCTGTCGCCGCGCAAACGAGACGCCAGCGCAGGTATGCACAACGCTGGCGTCCCTACGGACCCAGAATTATAGCGAGTGCTTGAATGAGGAGGAGGGAGGGCGCGCTATGCGACGGCAGCCACGGGAGCGTGACAGCCAAACTGAATGAAATGGGATCAATGCCGGGAGGGAGGAGTGTGGATGAGTTGCGTTCTGGTCCTAGGCACTTTGATTCGAAACTCATTTTTGTATTAGGGTTATTTACACACCTGCTGCTGCGGTGAGCAAGGGAAACTCTCTTTCGCTCTCTACGGCTCTAAACATATCCTGAAACAACAGCACTACCATCCATTTTTTACATCTCTGTGCTAACGTCCCCAAACACTTCCAACGACAATAATCAAAAGTCTATATCCCCGAGCTGCAGACTACAAGTCCTTTTTGAATGTCTAAAAGTAATAATTGTCACAGTTCCTTGATTCATCAAGGTCCCTGATGAACCACATCTCACAAGGAGATAGGCAAAAAAGAGACAGAGATAATAGTACTTAATTATGTACCACAGCAGAAAGTGAGCTGGTTACAGCAAGACACATTAGCGGCATGACCGATTGGTATACTCCTCTCACCGGGATGAATAGAATGAGAGGTAGCCTCAGGTAGCTCTCAGGTTAGTAAACAGAATGGATGGAGGTTGCTTGCCTAAAAGGTGCAGCAACTTAGATAAGAGGAGGGAGGAGGATTGGGGGGATGGCAGCTTTCTCCTGTCTGTAGCACCTGAGCCTGACCACCGTGTGTCAACCCACACCTCCATCTACTCGGGCAAGACTAATGGGGGCTGGGGAGCACCATTTTATATTCTCGCCCCGGCACCTACCTCAGCTATCCCAGCAGCCAATTCCACCTCCCGGAAGTTAAAGATATGTGTCTGTTTGTGCAGGTGTGTTCTTGTATTCCGTTCACCTTGAGGAGCTTGGCAAGCCATGATATACAGTAACTGTTGGCAATTACCATAAACATATATTAGACTGGTTGCTTCTGTTTTTATGCCATTAGTGTTGTATCGTTTCTTAAAATGTACAATACCGAATTCATAAATCTGATGCACTCTTATTGAAGCCTAAATCGAGCATCTGATGGGACTTTTGATATACGTAGCTTGATATGCTAAAAAATTTAATTTAGCACAACTCTATTTGTACTCAGTCAGTTGAAATGAAAGAAGAGAAAGTAGGAGAATGGGACACCTAGTTTATTAGATGAATGAAGATGGATGAATGAACAGATAAAGATAGATGGCAGATAGATAACTTCATTAATCAGAGAATTGGTTCTGAATCAAACTTTACTGTTTGAATCTTTTTGTTATTTGTATATCTTCTTAGTCTAACTTATTCTTATAATTTGGTAGGTAGCCAATAACTTCTGCCAGAAGAAACAGCCGCTGAGCTAGTCTAAGCTAACTGAACACTATTGGTTATTGCAAATCATTAATATAATTCCTTTAAAAAGAAAAGAAAGATTCTCTCACAGCTTCTCGGCAACTCAGCAATACTGGGTACCTTCAAAGTTAAATAAATAAAGGCATGAGTTTTTTTCATAGAAGTGTTACACACTTAGCTGACCAATTCTGACAAGCTTAGATATATTTGAATGAATAATTTAGATATTAGGAGGAATTTAGGAGAAAGTTAAATTCTGCTTTGCATCACAAAAGGAACTACACAAATACAACACACAAATATTGTCTGGCTGTGTAGCTGGAATCATCAAGTTAGTCAACTAATTTAATGAACTCAGTTACAACTGTTGATAAGCTAACTACAATCATAAATGATTTGGCCATAAAACCTAGATTATGTTTCATAAATTAAATCACTCTTTTTTTTTCTGTGTCTTTTCACTTCCCAAAAGTGCTTGGACACCATCTTTTTTGTGCTCAATGTTACATGTCGTATTTAGGAACGAAATTACCCTGGCATTGCTCTTGGCAAACAAAACTGACTGATTAAAAACTACCACAAAAAAAATAACAAAACACTGCTTTAATGTTATGTGATGCTATAGTTTTGAAATCTCAACACACATTTCCTTACCTGAAAATCCTCATAGAGGCCCTGAGCGTAAGATTTCCAAAACTCCAGGCTTTTGGTTGCTTGCTCCTAGGATGTTATTGCTATTAAATTCAATCTTTGTCAGTCCTCTCAACTTTGTTTGTTAATAACCAAACACACCATGATGTATCAGACTTGTATGCTAAAAACATTTGTAATGATAAATATAGTCCATTTCTAGTAGTAATTTATATTAGATTAGGTACAGAAAGCACCGGTCTTGGCGGTGCACTGTTCTGCCCGTCATGTTGTAGCTCTGAAATCTCCGTTACTTAATATACAGTAGCAAGGTATAAAGATTCAGTTTCCCACTATTACTGCTGTTGCCAAATTTAGTATTACCACACCTTTGAACCATTGCTGATAAATGCCATGAAATAGATGTATATCACACATGTATATCAGGTCAGTTTTTTCCTCATCCTACCTCACTAGTCGATTGATTCTGTTCAAATTTAGTCCGTTGGTTAGTCCGTACTACAGAATATATTTGCTCTTCTGAGGATGTATCAAAATATTTTTTGAAAAGGCACTTGCTTTAGCATAACACTATAAAATAAAATAGATTCTTATACACGGCTGAATCATCATGAACTTTCAAAGATATTTGCAATTTGCATTTATACTCCTCGGAGATTAACTTTGTACAGACTGTTCACGGCTTTCCTCCTCCACCCCGAATGACGTCAACTTTTCAGCACAACGCATAAGAATAATCTAATAGGCATATTACCACAGGATCTTCTCTGGGGTTTAATGGTAGTAATTAATTTCTTTTCTACCCACGTGTCAACATATCCACACACAGTATCACTGGTATACAATATGACTGTAAATATATCTACAACATATGGGCAGTAAGCCAGGTGGCCTTCAGTTCACTGAATTTTAAGTGCAGACTGAAAAGAATATACTAATAAATTTCCAACAATACTGGCAGAGAATGCAGGCTCTTAGTTGTCTAGTATAGATTAAAATAAGCTTTTTTATTAAAGTTTTTGTACATTTAAAAATACGGAAATTTTTTTTATCATGTCACCCATGTAATGTACAGCCAACCCAGGGGCACTTGTACACCAGTGGTCTGCAGTTGCTAGAGAGTAGGCTAGGTGGGAAGATTGTGGAATAGAGAGCTGAAGTGATTTTAAAGTTTGTGACCAAGACATACTTACCTGCCACCTGCTCTGTTTATTTGCTATTCATATGTTGATTGTTCTATCTTCATCCTCTGTCTTGTTGTTTTAATTTTTCATCATGTGGTGTGTTAAGTGTTATTTATTATTACAATGGACATAACCCTTTATTATGTGTTTATCCTTAGTGATTTTAATAATGACTGCAGGGTAGTGTTACGTGTGTTTTTTAATCATCAAATAAGTTCATTGATTCATTTAAACTTCCAGGTTCCGTCCTACAAGTAAGAAAACAGGAATGAAAATCCCACTGATATTTGTAACTACACTAATAAGAAATTTAGTGGTTGTGATCTAGTATTTTTGTTTATTCAATATTTATTGCAGCCTTTAACAACACCATTCCCCATAAGCTGTTTTCTGGGTTAAACAGCACAGCTTGATGGAGGAATCTATGAGTGGGTGAAGCTTGGCTCAGACATGTTTGTAATAACAGCAGGACAGAGAAGACTGTATGAAAGTTCAAATATGAATTAGAAGAGAGTGAACTTTATGGACATGGACGAAACCAAGTTATGATGACAGAAATACCCACGCTGCTGTGGTTGTAGTTTCCTCATTCATAACCATTATTTTTTCTGCCCATAGAGTAATGGTTGTTTTTTTGGTTTTAACTTTGTTAAAATCACAAGGTTTCAATTTATTATGGGAACTGTTGTAGTTAGCAGTTAGCTAGAACTGATCAGATAAACAGTTGAACAAGATAGCTGAAAGTAATGAATAAATAGGAGAATATTAAATAGAAATAGGTAGCTTTAAGTAGTGGGTAAAAAGTAGTGGCTGATGGTTAAAATAGCTAAAAAAAGACAGGTGGTGTGTGTGAACTCATGTGTGTACTCATCTGACTGAGCTTAAGGGCACATCAGACAAAAAAGGTTGAGAAACACAGATATACAACATGAATGATGACATCCAATGGAGGCCACATAAAAGTACAACTATACATTATTTTCATTATAGGCGTGTAGGACTGTATGGCCTTAATATCTCATTTTAATGTCCTTGCAGGCTTTATGGCTATTTTTCAGGAGAGAATGACACACACACACACACACACACACACACACACACACACACACACAGAGTATAATACAGAAGAAAATCTTAAGGGAGGAGTTAACAGTTACAGTCCTTTCTGTATTCTCCTCCCTTCAGCTCCTTCGCCTGTCCTCGTTCCTTTTCTCTCTCTCTACCCTCCTGAGTCACTATTCCAAATTTTTTATTATCAGGTCCAATAAAAGAGCGTGAAATGAAAACATAATTGGGTTTTAATTTGTCTGTGGAGCTCTAGCCACCCGCTGACAAAAGCCCAACCAGATCGCTGCTCACCGCCTCATTAAGGGACAGAGACAAAGAAGAGGTAAAAGTACTGCCAGGAGAAGAATTTCTCTCTACGAAAACATGCGTAAGCATATGTGTGTGTGTAACAATCAGTCACATGTGTATTTATTTACACCTCTCTGTTTCCCTCATGTTGGTTTTGTTTGCTCTGAAGAATGCACAGCAAACCCAGCTGCCGGACTACGTGTGCTTACAGCCTATAAACAAGTGTTCAAGTGGGAAAACTCAAGTACCCTTAAGTAGCTCCTTATCACCACCTTGAGCACCTGTGTATGTGTGCCTGTGTGTGAGAGTTTGTGTGTTTTCTTCTCTGGCTCGTGGCTGTGTAAGCCTTGAGCTTCTTAAAGAGCCCGCTGGGACAAGTAGAGAAACCAGAGCGAGGGCTTAACCTACCTCCACTCGACACCACAGCCACACACTGTAGTTAGCAAGGAAGAAAGTGGAGGGAGGGAGGACTGTCTTTTTGAGTTCATCATCTGTGACAACCATAATTCTTGGCAATGTGACAGATTTTCTCCATTGTTCGTTTCTGCAGTAAAGACACTGGAAGATGCTATGAACTTGTTTTCACTCGTCTTGAATTTATTTCCTCCATGGCAGCAGAATATGTTACAACAGCCTCTAGAAACTTTAAGCAGCCTAACACTTTATCACCTGGCTAACTATGAAGACATGAAAATACTCACGATCCTGGCAACATTAGCCTACAAAACAACCCATAACATTACATTTACTGTACATTGGTGCAATTCAAAAAGAATATCACAACTCAACACGTGGCAATAAATATCTATTAAATATATAAGATGGTGTCCACTTTTTAAAACACTTTTCTCCCCAACTAGTTGCTAACTTTTCTGTTTTGAGATGGGCAAGTAGTGTATATTGGGTTTACCAAGAATAGCTGTCTGCTATTTCTGAAAATGAGGCAGGCAAGAGTGGGGTTTGCATGCCCAAATTAAACAAAGAGCTGAAAGCATTAGTGCGTAGGGGTAACTATGAGTGATACCCTTCATATTACTCATTTGATCCATTGTTAAAATTATGTGTATATATATATATATATATATATATATAGATAGATAGATACATATATAAAACAAAAACAACTCATTAGTGCAACTTTAGCATCTCTGCAGTCTGGACAACAATGGAACTTGCTGAATGTCCTTTCTGCCCAATGATTACACAGTTTAATTATTTAAAGGTGCTATATGTAAGCTTTTGCTACATAGCCAACATTAGCATTAAAAGTGTTTTATTTAACAGTCTAGAAAAAACATTGTGAGTTCAGCATCAAACTTAATTCCTTTGTTTGCCAAGAGCTGTCTCCAACACAATGCTAATTTTAACTCTTGTTTTGCTTCTATCACTTCTTGTCTTCTACTGAAATTAGAATGCTAACCAGCCAGTACACATGAGAGGATGAAGTGATGAACCAGAGAGTGTATTCTAACCACTTGTCTTGTAAATGCAACAATGGTTGAAGGGCTTGGTGAGTGAACAGCTGTTAATGCTAGTGTTGGGGATGGCAAAAACTTATATGCAGCACCTTTAACTTAATTTCCAAAAAGTTGACAAAAGCGTATGTATATGAATTTATATATAAATCTGTCCAGTCAACACAAGATGTGGCACTTATTTCACTCGGTTGTTGATTTCTAGCTCTTTTGGTGTTTCTAGAAAAGTGAAAGTAAGTGCTATGGTAGGTGACAGCAATTTGTCCTGTCAAAAAAAATCTTTTCATCAGCCTTTATTGACCTTTCTCATTGCAGACAGTTTGAAACTAATAACATTAAAAATGAATGCTCTTCATTTAGGTGTTTGGGTCAGGGCCCTCGTATTATGCAAGCTGGCTCAGTGGAATGACTAAATAGAATCAAGCCATCATTTGTTTGGGATCTCCTCAGTTACTGTAGTGACTCATACTGCCCATAACTATGTTTTTACTGCAGGTAACTTAAACTTAATTAATAATACTTCAGTAATAAGGCTCAGTCATTTATTTGAAGCCTACATCAGTGTGACAAAACAGCACATTGCAGTCACGTATCTGTTTTTTTTTTTTTTTCAATTAAAACCTTGTAGGCACACAAAGCATCATGTACCCATGTTATAAATCATGGCCTCTGTAATTTTTGTTTCCCATGACTGTAGCTGAGGGAGAACTGGGGGAAGAGAGTGAAGCTGGTCAAACACTAAACAGCATAAAAGAGATAATGCTTTCATAAAAACCCTAAAGACTCTTTATCTCAAAAAACAGATTTATCACCACCCCTCCTTGTGGTGGCTGGAAAAATTACTTCCATTGGTTTTGCACAACTAACCATGGACGTTACAGTGTCCATGGCAACCTACCTGGTTTTTGCTGCCACATTTTGCTGAATGGGTTTCCCCCTGCCAGTGTCGTGTTAGGCAGCCAGTCGATAGCACTACATGGTGTAATGAACAGACTATATGAAACAAGGCCAGGGGCGCAACTCCAAAGATAAGAGCAAGAAAGAAGAAAATGCTGACTGTGTTGAACAAAGATACAACTATTTAAAGTAGCATTAGCCCTGGAGCCCAGCTGTTGAGAAGGCAGCGACAAGAACAAGAGGCAAATTATCCCAACTGGCTATGTTCAACTTTACTTTGATTTATTTAGGAGAAAATGCTTATGGTGAAAAGAAAATGGGAGAATGTGGACGCCACTGGGAAGAAGCATCTTTTATTACCTTAATGACAGCTCAGCAAAATCAATTTTGAAGAATTCAGTATACATGCCACATGAGTTACTGCTTGTGAAAATAATTTGTCCTCTCCAAACTCAACCTCAATAGAAAGTACATGAAATCAATTATCAGTGAACGTCTGCAGCCATGTTCATTATATACATTTTGTAGTTTTACAGATATGTTTATTAAAAATGTTTTTAAATTATGTTAACTAAAATGTAATTTGACAGTGCTACATTTCTAGCAAATCACATTTGCAGTTGCAAATTAGGAGAACAGTATACTGTACAAAGTAAACCAGGAAACAGTCCCTTTCTGACCCAGCTACGCATAAGCAGTGAGGGAAAAATGCTGTGGTGCTTCTCTTCTGCAAAAAGGTCAGTCCAAGTTAATATTAGACCTCAGTTGAATGAGTCTGACAAATAAAATGGGCATTTTTGTCTTGTTATTTGTGTTTAGGTATATTGCTGGCATTTTGTTCCAAACTGCTTGTCAACACTTCTCTGATTCTTATAGCCTGCATGAACAAAAACCACTTTGAGTATCACAGGATGGCTTTCATTTTGGAGTAAACATTGAAATAACATCTAACATCTCAAAAAAGACAGTGACAACACGAAAAACTATGCCTAGAAACACTTAACATTTAGAGTTAACTACTTTAGTTAACAACTATTGTGCACCATGGCTATGGGAACAAAAAGCTGCACACTTGGATATGTAAATTACTGGCAAGGAACATCTGTACATGTGAACAGGGGATAAGAATAAGTAGTGGCAGTTCAGCAAGAACACACTCTCAGTAGAAACACAGGGAAGGAATTTTGTACCAAAAATTCTTTGGAAGACACCCACTTGATTTGACTAAATCAGACTGCTGAAGTTGTGTCAGGAAGGGATCACTTCACAGCCAGTATGCACAGGAGGAATAATTACGGCAACCCCCAACAAGTCTTCCAACAGGAGTGGTAGGATTATATTAAGATGGATGTCAAAAAATCCTAACCTATGCTTTAATGCTGTAAAGAACAGTACAATTTTTTGCAGCTCAATAATAACCATTTAATGCAGTACCAGATGCTCCAAATTAGCAGCAATAAAAGAACTTTTAAAGAACCACAATGATTTTACTATTATGCTTTGCCAGTTTGTTTAATTGGAACAAATTAAAAAGCTCTTGGAATCATCCCTCCTGCCCACTGGCCAACTACCTAGACTAAAGAACCTTTATTGAACTCTCTGACAGACACACACACACACACACACACACACACACACACACACACACACACACACACACACACACACACACACACACAGCTGGCTGATCATGGCAGTGTGCACGTTATGTATTCATTATCACTATTGCATCTGTGTTACACAAATAGTCCCATTCACTCTGCTCCTATTGACATAATATTCCATTCCTTTACGCAGTACTCTGCCCTCCAGGGGGATGTAATAGCCTTACTCCATATCACAGTGCTACACAGCACTCATGGTTACACACACACACACACAGACACATAGACTGACTTGACTGTTCCTCTCGGCAACTAAAACCAACATGAAATGAAAAGAAAAAACAATCCCTCACTCACTAATCTGTTTAATCTATACTTTGTCCAATCTTTTCCTTCATCTTCTTCCACCCTCTCGTGTAATCCATCTTTCTCCCTTTCTAACTAATCTGTCCCTCTCTCTGTTCCCCCATTTAACAACTCTTACCCATCCTCCATTTCTGATCCAATCTCCCCCTCTGCCTCTTTCTTTCTCTTACCCCTCTCCCCCCTTCTCAGGCCTGATAGGCTGAGTAGAGTTAGTTCAGGGCTGTAACCTCCTCACACCCTCCTCTTGCCTTCCACTCCATCCATCTTTTCAGAAAAACATAACAGTTTCCCACATCAGTCTGATGAAGCCAGCAGCTGAAGCATTATATTACTGCTGAGAACAATACTTTTGTGTGTGTGTGTGTGTGTGTGTGTGTGTGTGTGTGTGTGTGTCTATGTGTATGTGTATGTGTTAACCAATCAACTACCAAATTTTATTTGCTTTGCCCTTATAACCTATGATGTATGTACATGTATGTGTGTGTGTGTGTGTGTGTATTACTTGTCTTTAAGTAGGTGTATGTGCTGCTTCAGTTTGTGCTTATGATGTGAAATCAGAGAATCTCCCTGTGTAATCCTTCGCGTTAAAGAAAATGAGACCTGGTTGCACTTATGATTTTGTGTGTGTGCTTGTAAATCACTGATTGCTGCTATAATTAAATTGTGGTACCCTAGATTATGTCTCCTCTGCCCTCACTCGCTTCCCTCGCTCTCTGTTTTACTGCAAGCAGATGATGGTTATATATACAGATTTCTCCTCAAATTGGTTTAATCATTTAAACCATACTGCTGCTATATGTTGTTGTAGTACACGTAACACAATTCGAACAAAATGTAGCTGACCGTTAAATCTGAAAACACTTGTATAAATAAATATTCATATTTTTACCACTTATTAACCATTCAATGATTTTATATTTACTTGTGGGACCCACTTCCTGTCATCTGACACATATCTTGAGCTGTGCTCACTGCAAGAGGACAGTTTGGGATGTGTGTGGAAAACAAAATCCTGAAAATCAGTTTAAAAACCAAATATTGGCTATGCTTGACTTCCCTGTATTCTTGTCTGTGGCACTTAGCCTGCCAATTTTCTAAAAACATCATAGATGGCTACTGTACTTTCACCCTTCAAAGAGGTAAAATAATTGTAAAGAGCTAAACTGTGAAGCTGTTAACAAATCTTATTCAAACAGGAGAAAAACAGTACGGTGGGAGGTATTGAAGCAAAAAGGTAGATTAATGCACATTTGGTTCTGTAGTGAGTATTTATGAGACCAGGAATAAAACTACAGCACTTGTATTCACCATGATGAAGAACATGTCATCCAGTGTAATGAGTGGCTCATCGATGTGTTTAAATAGTGGAGCTCTATGGCACAGAGAATAATATATATCAGGCGTTGGCTGTATACACAATACCATTTTTGTTGAACACCATTGTTGATTTTTGTATTTTTATGGATTGAATAGTAAAAATCCCAGACTATCCTTGAACTAGAAGTTCAAAACAACGGTCAGGTGACCCTGGTCCTGAGAACTTGCTTTTATGCAAAATATATTCCAAAGTTTCGTAGTTTGCTGCGGGCGTTACTGGCATCTGTCATAATTTAAGATGTGCTGTCTAATCACATTCGGAACAAGTAGCCGTTCTGAACATGCTAACAGGAAAGCAAAAGCCGAGCTGTAAGCAGAGAGGGAGATATGATATCATTTAAATATGCGAATATTGTTATTTTCACTATCCTCTCCAGAAGACATTCATGTTGCACTCAGCTCGCTTCCAATTAAAGGTGCCCGCTTCTGATGCTATAACCATTTGATATGCTGTTTGGACAGAGTAAATCCCACTTAATATGAGGCTTCAGCAGTCTGAGTTAGCAGCATCGAGTGAGTATGTTCCAAAATTAGACTTTTTAGCAAAAAATCATTTTGTGTTATTATTCCACCTCACCTCAGCCAGGAAAAACACTGTTGGTGAAACAAAGACATTTTGTCACCACCAAAACAGTTGAAGCTACATATTAGCTTCAGATATACTTACTACTTTAAATGTCTAGATGACAATTACAGACTGACAGAATTTATCCTTTAAGCCAGGCCTTTGAAAATCTGCATTTAAAAGAAAGCATTAGCCTGGAAAGCCGGCTTTTCGTACAGTAGACCCAAGCAATACAGAGATACCTGTGATAAAGACAGACACACAGTCAGTGAACATGTAGTCAAAGTCGTGACGCTGACACTGTCATATCTACTTCACCTGTGAAAGTGAGAATATGATATTTGAGGAATTATTTGTTTCAGTATTTTCTTGTAAATGATATAGGTAGATGCAGACACATAAACTGCATACATAGTTTATATAATACTAAGTTCTCCTTTTTCATACTCTTTCATTCTCATACCTGGAGTTAGGAAAACCTTTAATTGCAATTCCCCATGCACTAACCTAACACCTTCTCATCCTCTCCTCTAACTCAACTCACAGAGCACAGAGAGGACTCGAGATGAGAAAATCTACAGATATCGCACCAAAGCTCCCATTGTAATTTCTCTGTTAAAGAG
>BRZM01000015.1:3356868-3463428 GCA_033238685.1 Lates japonicus | reverse complement strand
CAGGCCTGATAGGCTGAGTAGAGTTAGTTCAGGGCTGTAACCTCCTCACACCCTCCTCTTGCCTTCCACTCCATCCATCTTTTCTGAAAAAACATAAATACCAGTTTCCTATTACATCAGTCTGATGAAGCCAGCAGCTGAAGCAAGATTATATTACTGCTGAGAACAATACTTGTGTGTGTGTGTGTGTGTGTGTGTGTGTGTGTGTGTGTGTGTCTGCGTATGTATGTGTATGTGTGTCAATCAATCAATCCATCAAATTTTATTTGCTTTTGCTCCCTTAAGGCAGACCTATGATGTATGTACATGTATGTGTGTGTGTGTGTGTGTGTGTGTGTGTATTACTTGTCTTTATAGGTGTATGTGCTGCTTCAGTTTGTGCTTTTATGATGTGAAATCAGAGGAATCCCCCCAAAGTCTAATCATGCTAAAGAAAACGACAGACTTGGTTGCACTTATGATTTTGTGTGTGTGTGCTTGTAAATCAGATTGATTGCTGCTATAATTAAATTGTATGTACTCCCAGAGATCATGTCTCCCTCCCTCTGCCCCTCACTCGCTCTCCCTCGCTCTCTGTTTTACGGTAAGCAGATGATGGTTATGTTGCAGAGCACAGATTTCTCTCAATTGGTTTAATCATTTAAACCATACTGCTGCTACATGTTGTTGTAGTACACGCAACACAATTGAACAAAAATGTAGCTGACCGTTAAATCTGAAAAAAACACACTTGCAGAGCAAACAAATATTCATATTTTTACCACTTATTAACCATTCACTGATTTTATATTTACTTCTGTGGGACCCACTTCCTGTCATCTGACACATATCTTGAGCTGTGCTCACTGCAAGAGGACTGTGCTTCAGATGTGTGGTGGAAACAAAATCCTGAAAATCAGTTTAAAAACCAACAAGGCTGGCGATGCTTTCTGACTTCCCTACCCTGTCTGTGGCACTTAGCCCCAAGCCAATTTTCTAAAAACAGATCACAGATGCATACTGTACTTTCACCCTTCAAAGAGGCAAAATAATTGTAAAGAGCTGGGCACTGTAGCTGTTAACAAATCTTATTCAAACAGGAGAAAACAGTGCATTTGTGGGGAGGCATTTTCAGTTGCAGATTAATGCACATTTGGTTCTGTAGTGAGTATTTATGAGACCAGGAATAAAAACTACAGCACTTGTATTCACCATGATGAAGAACATGTCATCCAGTGTAATGAGTGGCTCACTGATGTGTTTTGAATAGTGGAGCTCTATGGCACAGAGGAATAATATATATCAGGCGTTGGCTGTATACACAATACCATTTTGTTGGAACAATTCATTGTTGATTTTTGCATTTTTATGGGATTTAATGGCAGTAAAAAATCCCAGACTTATCCTTTGAACTAGAAGTTCACAAAACAATGGTCAGGTGACTCCTGGTCCTGAGAACTTGCTTTATGCAAAAATATATTCCAAAGTTTCGCAGTTTGCTGCGAAGGGTTGGTTTATGGTCTGTCATAACTTCTTAAGATGTGCTGTCTAATCACATCTGAAATCAAAAGTAGCTGTTCTGAACACAATAACAGAAATAAAAAAGCCCAGCTGTGATAAAGAGAGGGGAGACATGATATCATTTAAATATGGAAATAATGGCTATTTTCACTCTGTCCCTCCAGGAAGACATTCATGTTGCACTCGTTCGCTCTAATTAAAGGTGCCCGCGTTTCTGATGCTATGCAACCATTTGATATGCTGTTTGGACAGAGTATAAATCCCACTTAATATGAGGCTTCAGCAGTCTGAGTTAGCAGCATCGAGTGAGTATGTTCCAAAATTAGATTCTTTTTAGCAAAAATCCATTTTTGTGTTATTATCCTCCACCTCACCTCAGCCAGGAAACACTGTTGGGTGAAACAAAGAGGACATTTTGTCACTCAACTCAAACAGCTGAAGCCACATATTAGCTTCAGATATACTTTGGAATACATTTTTAAATGTTCATATTTGACAATTACTTTAAGACAGACTTATTGTGAACTTATCCTTTAAGCCAAAGGCCTTTTGAAAAATCTGTGCATTTAAAAGTGAAAAGTGATTAGCCTTAAGTTTATTTTCGTACAGTAGACCTAAGCACACAGAGATACCCAGGATAAAGACAGACACACAGTCAGTGTAATGATGTAGTCAAAAGTCGCACTGACACTGTCATATCTACTTCACCTGTGAAAGTGAGAATATGACATTTTGAGAATTATTTGCTCTGCAGGCTTTTCGTAAATGATGATATAGGTAGATGCAGACACATAAACTGCATACATAGTTTACATAACATTAAGTTCTCCCCCTTTTTCATACTCTTCATTCTCATACTCTGGAGTTAGGAAAAAAACCTTTAATTACACTCAGCGCACCAACTTAACACCTTCTCATCCTCTCCTCTAACTCAATCCTCACAGAGTGACAGAGAGGACTCGGAGATGAGAAATCTAAGCAGATGGGCCTCCACCCAAAGCTCCATTGTAATTTCTCTGTTAAAGAGGGAGGGATTGGCTGCATGATCACAGTTGGCGCCTGAAGTTGGCATTTGTGAGAGTGACACTGTGATGTGAATTTTATTATTCTCCATAATGAGCTGACAGTTATTGCATTGTTGTGCCTTAATTATGCTGGATTGGAATTGCCTTTTCGATAATGAGGAGCCACCTTCAAGACTCATATTCAATTTTCTCGCTTCTCTAATTCCCCATCACCTGCTGTAACACTTCCCCCTGACAGTATGACAGAGTGTGGGAAGGGACACACAGCGTATTTACCATTAAGTGCATGCCTAGATGTATATATTTGTATATGGAATCTTAAATGATTGCCTGCTCTCACTCCACAGACCTGTCATGAAAACATCAGTGCCATTAGAAAGTACACCATGACAAACTTATATTAAGAAAGAGCAGCTGTTTGACAGAGAAATTGTGAAAATTAAAAATGCAAAAGAGAACATCTGCTCGTATCCATGTTCGCCATAACAACAGATTGTGGTTTTGGCAAACAAATGTTTAAGGTGTGGTTAGAATTAGGCAACCAAACACCTGGTTAAGGTTACTTACTCACCCGTTGACTCATTACACAGCACTTCCTGTGCTGGCACTGAAAATTTGATTATTTCAAAAAGTTGTTCTTTACATTCCTGCAAAGAACATCTGCACTGTGAGTATGATCTAAAATCATAACTACAAATTCATTTTATCTTTACTTAATAGCCTACCCTAAGCTTTAAGTCCCGTGCCAGTGTAGTGGGAATCTGGCTGACTGTTCAACTTATCCAAAATCTGAAAGCTTGCTACAATTGCCTATAGGCCTAGTAATGTGTTTTATTCAACTATCTGTAGATTTTTTATTTTTTTTGCATAACCAGTTTACAATCTTGATATTTACTGAAGTGCATTCAAATCATGGGCCTACTTTCTGCCACTGAATGTTTATTCTTTTTCTCAAACATTGCTTTGATTTTTCTTGTCTGTACATAAATGGTTCAGGTTTAGAAATGTTTTCCATCAAGCCTGCTTAACATAGGGGAAGTCCACTGGTTTTACACACACAATCTGTTTACATGTGTCAGGGAGTGCAACTTGGGAGTGTGGAAAAGTTGTATAAAGCCTTTTGTGGCTCCAGAGGGAGGTAGGTGAAGTCTTGCCTCAAGTGATGTCATTTGAGATTACAAGTTTGAAAATGAAAGTTAGAAAGAAGTGAGCTTAACAGACCTCTGTGGTCTGTTCCCCATCTCTGCTTGAGGCATTATTATTATTTATTTAGCTGCTATGAGCATAACACACCCAAATCTTTGACCAAACTGTTGGTGGTCATGTTGCATTGTGGGTAATGTTGGCAACAGGTTGTGGCAAGGAGGAGGAATTTGTCCATTGTGATTCTGACAATATTGCAGGAGTGCAATGTGAAAATCAATGAAGTTCTCTTTTAAGGTTTCCATGCTCTCACTGTTAAGGTAATCTAAAACTCTTCAACGCATTATCTGACCATGACTAAAAGAAGAAGTACCTATACCTGTTTGAAATGGTCACACTTGAGAGTTGAGAACTATTTTGCATGTAATAGTAGAGGTGTAAAGGTACACACTTTCGGAAAACCTTTCCTCATAGATGTTCATGGTGGCGCACTCATTACAGTGTCATTTCCAACACCAGAGAAGTGTGCGAGGATGCTGTTTGACAATCTGATCTGTTTGAAGCATACTGAGTAAACACATCTGACAGCAGGGGCGTTGCTAGGTATACAGCTCTACTGGGGAGAGGACTAGGGCTAGCCTCCCTGACAGCAAAGCCAGCATTGGCAGATAGTGCGTGTAAAAAAACACAGATGTTGTGGTCTGAGTTTATTGTGGACTTTTCCAATGTCTGGGGTCGGCGTCTGTTCATCTATGATTTTACAGACTTTTAACGCTTGCACTTAACCTGGCGAGTTGTCTCCTCTACGGTTGATGCTTTCATGGGCCACCCTGCCAAGACAGCGGTAGGGGAAACACTGCTGTTGTTGCGTCACGTTAGACCTCAAACTGCGCTCAGTGTCACGCACTAATACCACAGTCCCTTAAAATCATACACACATAATCACACACTCTCTTCATTGAGAGTGTGTTTTCCTCTGCTCTGAATTCCTCTGTGTCTGTCATTTATATCAGTTCAACCTAATCAAATAAAAAAAGGCAATCAAAACCATGGGGGGCTGCAGTCTTACCTCCTGCTGTGCTTCATCAGTCTTTATGGCTTCAAACTGAGCATCAGTAGGTGGGATTGTGGAGCACCCACACTGTCAGTGCCGATGATCAAAATCTCCCTCACAGACTTTAATTAATCCCAAAATACCAATAATTAATTACACTGCTCCCCTGTTGATTTTTAATTGTCTGATGATCCCCTTGTCAATAATTCAGATCAGGTATTATTTGAATGTTCTTGATGACTAATTGGGTGTGAAATCAACAGTTGAAAGCAGTGTTAAAAAGAGGAATTTTAATGATTTGCTGTTGAAGCTCGCCTGTTAGTTTGGAGCCAAGGCAGAGAATTAACTGTCCAGTGCTCTGCTGCTGCTGCATGCAAACGCATCCAGATACAGCACTCTGTGGGCTAGCACAGCCAGGGAGAAATGCCACAGGCATCACACACACAGAGAGAGAGAGAGAGTCCATGAACTTCACTCGCAAACATCTGCACAGCCACACACGCACACATACACAAAATCATCCATAAACTCAGATGTCTGACTGTCCACCACACAGAAACACCCCTCCCCCACACAAACACAGGTACAAACGCCACTGGCGAAAAATCCAAACAAGATTAAGCCCCCTGATGATGACACCTGTCAATACAGTTTTTGCCTGAAGGATGCAGTTGATGTTGAATGGTTACTCATTACACACCCACCCACACACACATTCATACACACACACACGCCACTGGTTTCTTTTTCTTACTCTTCTCACCTTTCAGAGTAGAATATGTTCCATATTTGTTTCGACACTCTTGCTTTCCTCTCCCAAGGTTTTTCTATTTCCACCTCCTTCAGTTTAACACCTTGTTATACTCTCTGCCTCTTTTTGTCTTTTCATCTCATCCACACTGCCCTGCCTCTTGAGGGAGATCCTTATTTCCATAGTCTACTTACTGTTTCAGTTAGCTTTTATTAGTCCTAACTCATCTTATTTTTGGATTTGATTACAGTGGTTTATGAGACTGTAGACATTTCTGCAGGGAGGTGTGACTTCATCAGTTCAAACATCTTCATTAGTTCTATCTTCAGTCTCTGGCTAGAAAAGGTTTCTTGTATAAGCTGTTTGTCAAGTATTCAAAGATCAATCAATATGAGCAATAATTACATTATTGAAATATCCTCCTGAAATAAACATAATACTGTTGAGGCATAGAGGCGAATTTTAGAGTAGTGGTTGATCTAAAATGTGCTTAACTTAGTAAGTTACTGTTATGTTGAGTAATGGTAATTTAGCCCAATGGTACTGTATTTTACCTGCCACTAGCTATCTGGCTAACCAACCATGTGAGCAATGTAGCTCGATAACAACTAGATTACACAAACCAGTACTGTCTATTTGACACATCTGAAAACACAGACCTGTATTTTCTTGCTCTTTTAATTTGTCAGTGTGTTTCAAAACAACTATCTGGTTGAATTAAGGCAACCAAAATACTTGGTTAAAGTTTCCTCTGTGGTTAAAAAAAACATTATTCAATGACGGACACGACATGTCTCAAACATCCACCCTGACTCGTCCCTAACAGCACCATGATACTTACATCATCGCTACCTGGAAAACATAGTCATTATTTGCATGACCACAAGAGTAAGGAATGTAATCTGTAATTGGATGAATGAACATCACGGTTAATATTATATTTAGAACATTTTGAACCTCTTCACAGGACTGTGTGGACAGACTGTTCTTTATTGATTGAGCTCACTCACTCACCCTGTAGTTTCGCCTGTTAGGACAGAACTACGTAGACTTCTTATGTTCCAGCATGGCTTGCCAACATAGCCAACTTCAACCTGAGCAGAGATCTAATAAAACAAAATAGGTGACACCTGTGTAGGTTTGTCTTTCACTGTCATTTAGTACTTAGTTTGCTTTGGAATAAACAAAATTGTTTGGCAGTGATTTTGTGCTGTGTATAGTCTCACTGATGTACTGTTTGTACTGTGTGCATTGTGCTACAGTACGTGAACTCCTCTTGTGTAGCTCATACTTATTGCTTGTTCTGACCTCATGAAGAATGAATTACCTTAACAGGCTATTAATCCCAGAGTATGACTGAAGTTTCATTCTGTATCATATTTCCTGTTCTCCCCCATCCATGTCTTCAATTTCCTCATGTTCCTCAATCTTGCTATTGAATGTTCCCTCTGGGGAATATCAAGCTGTTGTCTCTCCTCGCCTCCTCCTCCTCTGTCCACTCCTCCTCCTCCCTCCCCCCTGATGAGAATGGACAGTCATGTTCCAGTCGCTGCGGACTGGGAGGACAGGAGGGGTTGACGGAAAGGGTGGCAGATAGCGTGAGCGCAAGCGTGTGTGTGTGTGTGAAGGGCTGCTGGCAGTGGGAGCCATGCTGGGATTGCCCTCTGCTGCAGCCGCTAAACATTCAGCTGCCTTCCCATCAGCCCCTCTGTTATTACCACGGACCAGCGAATCCACTGACTGACTCAACAGCTGCCCACAATATGTATGTGTGACTGTGACTGTGACTGTGTGCATGTGTGTGTGTGAGTATGCATGTGTTTTTTACAGCGAAGCACTGCCAGTGGCATGTGAGCACTTACATTTGAGAGTGAAATGATGCAAGTGTGTGTATGTGCGTGTGTATATGTGAGTCAGTTGTTGCCAAGTCAATGTCTGTGTTTTCATTTGATGGTAAAATGAATGATGCATGTGTATGTAGGGGGTTTTATTATGTGCCTGTATATTTGTGTGTGAGCTGAAGTGAGATGATGGGGTAAGGAAAGGGGTAAGGAATGGTAGAGGATTGGCGTTTTGCTTGGTGTGTGCTTATGTTTGTGTCATTTTCCACTGGTTGCCACTTCTAGATGTTTCAAATATTCAGTTGACTTTAAAGAGTTGGAATTCATGTTTCTAAAAGCTTATCTAATCCAGGAATTGCACTGGCCCTTTCCTGATTCACTTTATGGATGAGTGCATGAGTAAATACACACTTTGAAACACAAATATGAAGAGATGACAGGAGTACTCAGATCAATACAACAATGTAAAAACCCTCTATTGGAAGGAAAAGTCATTCCACTCAAGGTTATAATCCTTATGATGTCTGTCCTGGTTGATTTGGCGATACCTGTGTTGCAGTGTAATACTACAGGTCCCAGAATTCTTTGGGCAGAAAACACTCCTCAAAAATAGAACAGAATGCGCCATTTCCTATGAATCCCTTGTGCATGTGAAGACAACTTGAATTGCATGTGTGAGTGGCAGACTCTATCAAAACCTAAGTTTTATTTCATGATAATATCTGACTTAAACTTTCATTAAATTATTATATATTGCAACATTATGTTAATACCAATGTGTCATTGTGTAAGCAGCATTTTACTTTTGTAGCTGGTCAAGATGCAGCTAGTTGTACCTACTTTATGTACTGGTGCTTGGTATTTTAGTCCCACCTGGGTTGGATGAAATAAATAACGGGAGAAGAAAGTGGATAAGACTAAGTTCTGCACCAGGGTTTTTGAATCTTACTCTAATGTTTGCTTGTTTTTTGTGACTCATTGGATAACTTATTACTTACAAGTTATTTCACTGAAACCATCTGAGAAGGGGGGAAATGTCTCCCTGGTTGAACTGCTAATAACTCTTAGACATTGGAAATCTGGCAAGGTTAGATTATTCTGTAAGAGTAACAAGCCGAAAAACTTGGGAACCACTCGTGTCATTGTCTGAGCTTAATTTCACAGTTAGAGTGATACCCGAGAAAATGAAGAAAAAAAAACAAAAACAAACAAAAAACAACTTGTTATTGCCGCTTTACCAACAAAACACAAAAACAAACTTCTTCTTTTTTGGCTAATATTTAAAAAGCAAAATATGACTGGATTTTGGGATTTTGGGATTTGTACATGTATCTGGTTAGTTTGGGATCTCATAAAGTCATATCTAAAGAATACAGGGTGGGGCAGTGGGTGTCTGAAGACAGATTTAGGGATGCTATCTTCAGAGGTGAGACGTTGAGGCAAGTAGACCCTGGAATGCTCAATAAGAAAATATAATGATGAATGGACAGTAGGCCTGCCTACAGTAGTGTGCAGTGAAGGATGATGTTGGGATGACTGTGCTGTCTGCAGGCTCTGGCAGGGCTCCATCATGCAGGTCAGCTGAAAACATGAGGATCAGCGCATTCAAACAGGCAAAGTCTTTGTCCAGATGTTGCTGGTGGATTCCACCATTAACAGCTGTAGGACATAAGTGGTGAGCTGAATGGAGTCGTGCTCGTACAGGTGAGAAAAGAGAGACTGGGTTTCTGCTGTTGATGGTGTCGGGCTTCAAGAGCCTCAGAACAGAGCATCATCAGACACCACCTCCCCCTGCCTCTTTATCTGTTGTTGATTGAATGTGATTTTTAAGTAGGCCTATAGGCTATATTTGTCTGGAGACTGGAGCTGTTGGAGTTGATTGTAGGGAGGAAGACATTGTACAAACTGTTGAACATCATAGAAAACATGTCGCATCCCCTCCATGACCTGCTGGTCAAACAGCAGAGCTCTTCCAGTAAGAGACTTCTCAGCTCAGCTGTGACAAAGAACACTACAGGAAATCACTGCTGCCATCACACTGTACAAAGATACTCCTCTGTGTTGGGAGAGGTGACCACTCTGACAGAATAGGTTTTCCTTGTAACAGGACAGACTGTTCACCAGGATTCTGTATTTATCGTATTATGTATAGCATCTGTATATCAGATTAGTCTGATCTCTCAGAGTTTGTACAGCTCTCTCTATATATTTACACATACAGTCATCCTCAAAATTATTCACCACCATAACTTGACTGTGGGCAGTTTTCTTCGGCTTGTATGCTTCTCCTTTCTTCCTCCAGACATATTCAGCATCCATATGGCCAAATAACTCTAACTTCCTGCCACACCCCCTGAGGTTTTTAACAGTGTTGAACCTCTTGTGCTTGTTGATTATGCTCTGGATGGTTGCCACAGGGACATCATACTGCTTTGAAATGGCCTTGTAACCCTTTCCTTCACTGTGGGCATGCACAAGACGTTGACGTAGGTCCTCACTGAGCTCCTTCTTCTTGACCATGATGACCAGAAATTGAGAATGACCAGAACACTTTTCCTCTATTCATACTCTTCTGGAAAGATGCTTTTTTTTTTTTTTTTAAAATCAGTGTTTAACATTTGGGCAACAATGTTAAAGGTATTTATTCCATTGTAACATCTTGAAATAACTACTGGACAAAGATTAACACATTTGGGACATGTTTGTTGAGATATTGTCAGGGGTATGAATAATTTTGAACATGGTATTTTTTGGGAATCCATGAATAAAATACCCCTGAAATGAAGAGTTTCTTGAATTGTGTATTGTTGTCATTTTTTCACTTGTTGGTCACATATAATATATAATAAAATGCAGTCATTTCATCACAAAAATAAAAAATCACAAAAATTAGCAAGGGTATGAATAATTTTGAGGACGACTGTATATACACTATATTGCCAAAAGTATTCACTGATCCATCCACGTAAAATCCAGAGCGGGGTCAGCGGATGCTGAGGCACATAGTGCACAGAGGTCACCAACTTTCTGCAGTCAATAGCTACAGACCCCCAAACTTCATGTAGCCTTCAGATTAGCTCAGCAACAGTGCGTAAAGAGCTTCATGGAATGGGTTTCCATGGCCGAGCAGCTGCATCTAAGCCTTACATCACCACGTGCAATGCAAAGCGTCGGATACAGTGGTGTAAAGCACACTGCCACTGGACTGTAGAGCTGTGGAGATGTGTTCTCTGGAGTGATGAATCACGCTTCTCTGTCTGGCAATCCGATGGACAAGTCTGGGTTTGGTGGTTGCCAGGAGAACGGTACTTGTCTGACTGCATTGTGCCAAATATAAAGTTTGGTGGAGGGGGGAATATGGTGTGGGGTTGTTTTTCAGAGGTTGGGCTCGGCCCCTTAGTTCCAGTGAAAGGAACTCTTAATGCTTCAGCATACCAAGACATTTTGGACAATTTCATGCTCCCAACTTTGTGGGAACAGTTTGGGGATGGCTCCTTCCTGTTCCAACATGACTGCACACCAGTGCACAAAGCAAGGTCGATAAAGACATGGATGAGCAAGTTTGGTGTGGAAGAACTTGACTGGCCTGCACAGAGTCCTGACCTCAACCCGATAGAACACCTTTGGGATGAATTAGAGCGGAGACTGCGAGCCAGGCCTTCTCGTCCAGCTTTAGTGTCTGACCTCACAAATGCGCTTCTGGAAGAATGGTCAAAAATTCCCATAAACACACTCCTAGACCTTGTGGAAATCCTTCCCAGAAGAGTTGAAGCTGTTATAGCTGCAAAGGGTAGGCAAACATCATATTAAACCCTATGGATTAAGAATGGGATGTCACTCAAGTTCATATGCATGTGAAGGCAGACGAGCGAATACTTTTGGCACTTTAGTGTATATCCACCCGACTTATACTAAGGTACAGTGTATTTATAGCATATTATATTGTTGTACAGTGTATTCAGGACATAATATTGCTATGAGACTATCTTTAGTATCTATCTATCTGTCATCTAGGATGATGTTGGGATGACTGTGCTGTCTGCAGGCTCTGGCAGGGCTCCATCATGCAGGTCAGCTGAAGACATGAGGATCAACTCATTCAAACAGGCAAAATCTTTGGCCAGATGTTGCTGGTGGATTTCACTGTTAACACAAGTGTAGTTGTCCCACATCATTCAGGGTTGTTTATGTTGTTTGCCGAGGCAGCTAGGACATAAGTGGTGACTGTCAGTTTGTGTGTGTCTGTCTGTGTGTGTCTGTCTGTCTGTCTAGCTAGTCCATCCACACATAAAAATGAATGAAAACCAAACCATTTACTTATATTTTGATTTTAAAATGGTAAATCATACAGACGAAAATCTGGTATTCTCTTAAGAAAACAAAAATAACACTTGTTAATAATAAATAATCCCATTATATTTGGTTTTTGAATATAAACTGAGAAAGGAGAATTTGAGTCATATTCTTGTTTCTGTGTTTTGTTAAACAAACAAAAAACAAACAAAACAAGAATTTGTTCATTTCCCCTGTTCTCATTCTAGTGGTGAAATTGGTTTAAATGTACACAGACCATTGATCTTTAACATTGCTTTGGACTTTATAAGCTTATCATATGCTTTTTTAAGTACAACATTTCCATCAAAAATGTAGTGGAGTAGAATTAAAAAGTAGCATAAAATGGAAACAATGAGTCAAATACAAGAATCTCAAAATTGTACATATTGTAAGTATGGTACTTGAGGAAATGTATTCAGTTACTTTCCACCACTGATGATGTCAAATCTAACCAGTTCTTTTAAATCAGTGGTGTACCCTTTGGTTTTGGCACATTTGAGAAAACATTGATAAAAATCATTTTCATATCCTTGTGGTGCATTCAGTGGACGCCCTGCAGCACATTATTTTGTTAGCTGGGACGGCTTTGTTCTCTGATGTCTGTAAATGGTTTAGCGCTTATAAAATCACCATTGCAGATACAGAGAAAATTAGAGCTATTTTTTAAGAGAACATGGAAGCACACTGTCCTGAAAATATCTGCCATGAGTTGTTGCCTAGGTGCCTTAATAACATAGCAACAAAACAGGTTTTCAAGGTTCAAGACTTTATTGTCCATGGGGGAAAACTGACCTGCAGCAGAGAACACAAAAATATACAATACAATGCAATAATAAAATGAAGAGATAAAGGACATAAAACACATGATGCAGTGGATTGGATTACTGGGTTATAAATTGAAATGAATATTTTCTTTAGCTTGGTTCATCACAGTCAAACTTGGCTTTTGGTGCATCATGACATTTATTTGGACTGTTGGGAGTTGGTGTAGATCCGAAACCTGCAAAATCCACTCATCCTTTCCTGTGATCTGGAAATTAATGTTGGTGTCACTGTGCTGTATGCTCTCCAAATAGTGGAGGAGGGAAAAGAAATAACTTGAAGTCTCCTCTGGCAGTGGTTGCACAGATGTGTCCTTCCCAGACATTTTTATAGTTTTGGCAGGGTTACCTTACTGTGGCCACAGCCAGAATATGACATCATCATCAAAACCTGGGCAAACATGGCAGCCAGGTTACTCTTTTACTTCAGGTGTAATGGATTATGAGTTTGAGTATGAGCTTGTTTTACCTTCAGTCTCTTAAAACAGTGGTAGTGTTTTAGCTCAGAACTCGTCAGTCCTCTGTATCAGCAACATCACTGTGAGAGTGAGAGGCCAATAAAGACCCAAAGAGAGGAAAAGGAAGAGAGATAGACCGACTAAGAAAGTGTGATAGTGTCATACTCATGCAGGGGGAAGGGATATGAAGAGAACCAGACTATGGAGGAAGAACTAAAATGGATAAATATCATGAATACTACCAAAAACAGAAAAGAAACAGAAAGAAAAAAAGAGCCAGAGTTGACATTTGTGAAGCCTTTCCCCTTTTGGTTGCTGTTGCTACAGCTGTCAGGCTTTGTGTTCTTGCACAGCATGTGTATTAACGTGAGATAAAAGTAATGTGACAATGGTGAAATTTTCATCCAATTGAAGTTCAAATTCAAATTTTCAGAAAACAGATCCATCCATCCACCACTGTGAATATAAAGAATTTTGTGCATCGAGATAAACAGCTAGCGATGGTCCAGATTGTGCCATCACACTGCTGCAGAGGAAGAGGCCACAACTAGATAATGTATCTAAAAGAGCAACTGTCAAACCACAAATGACTGAAAAAACAACAACAACAAAACAAACAAACAAACAAAAAAACGTGGAAAATTAGCTTGTAGTATGAGCTTTGTGTTTCTGTGTATTAATTTCAGGATTTCAGGTTACGTTGCATTTTCCACTGAGGTATTATTTTTGCACCAAATTGAAAATGTCCATAAAACCACCTGCTAATGGTAGCCTACAGCCTGATATAGCAGCGTTCAGGACTGGCTTCCATACAGTGGTGAAATACTACACACTACTCATACTACACAAAGTATTGCTCTTATTATACCCTTATGTGTACCACTTTAACATGTACATAGCTTGACAAGTATTTCTGTGCCTATTTATTATTGCTAAACTATGATTGGACAGTTACTGTTTGGGGGCAGGGGTTTAATGAACGGTCAGTTTGAGAGGATATGAAAAAACTGAAAAGAGATATTGATGTAATGTTTGAACATGTATATTGGTAAAGCATGCATTTGTATGTTTAGAAAAAATCCAATATATTATATATCATTTAAGTAATACAGATTCTGGTTCATGATGATGCTACTGAGGTGAAATGAGAGGGGGCACATATCAAAGAAGAGACAGAGGCAGCATTCAAAGAATCTGCCAGCAGCATCAAGAATGACCTTAGGAGAAAAGGCAGCTTTGTAGCGGCAAACTAAGCAGCTACAGTATGTAGCAATAATGGAAGAGATCTTCTGAAGTGGTTTACCTCTTATGGTTCCTTTAAAAACTTCAATGTCTATATTTCACATCCTTTTATCTCCATATTTCTGCATTTTCGTGTGGTTAAAAAGGTAAACTCCACAAATTCCAGCAAAGCATAAAAAATTTCCTTTAATCACTCCTGAAGAAACCTGTCAGTGAAACAGTCAGTCACTGTCCCTCAGGCTGTCATGAAATTATTATTTCATCCAGAAAAGAGCCAGAGTGAAGACAAACTAGTTCTATGCTTAGGGAAAAGTGTTGATTTGTGGAGACTTAAGTGCATGTACCTGCCTGACTTCAGGGTGAAAAAGAGAGGCATCATACACTATGTTTAAGTCCCTTACTAGAGGGCCTCAGTAGGCTTACATTGTTACTCAGTAATTTGATCATTGTGTTAATAACACAATGCTACATAATTCTGTTACAAATTGTATAAAAGATGTTATCTGAATTACCTTTACATTTGTAGTACATACATCGTAAGTAGTGATATTAAAGAAAACAAGATTTAAATTATTCATTTCCACAACACACTTAGGTTACATCCACACTAATATGTTTTCATTTTAAAACAGCGTCTTAAACAAAAGCAATGTCAGTTCAGATGAGCACTTTAGCTTCTATCAGAAATAATCTCTGTCCACACTATCCATCCATCCATCCATTATCTATGCTGCTTATCCGTTAAGGGTCACATTACCATTCACCTACACAAGGCATGCACATGCTGACATAAAAAGGAAGCAGATAGTCTACTCTGCAGTCGAACAACAGCTGCTAGCAAAGACCCATGGTCATTCACTGCTGGTAGTTGAGGCTGAAATAGGTCATGTGATAAGAGTGTGACGAGTCAGGGAAGGATTCGTCATGACTGGCCCAGTCAAGAAGTGAGCACAGGTGTCTGCCTCATTGTTTCCAAAAGTCTCAGTTTCTGAATTAGAATTTGTGGACGGCTGCTGTTTGTTTACACGTGGTCCAGATGATACAGATAACGATCCAAAGAAGAGGTAACAGAGACAAACTGATACTGGATGGAAGTAAGCATTAAGTCAACACTAAAAATATTGTAAACCATAAAACCACTTATGCAACAAGGTTCATCCCTGACATGTTGCCACTACACCATCAGTTTAACCAGTTCAGCCAAACCAAGATGGAATGATTGGAGTCATTTACCAATAAGGCAGCAGAGCCTAACCATAGAAAAGCAATTCTTTGAATAGAGTGGTGTTTCATGGAAAGTTTGGTTTACTTATGACTTTTGATGACAAGATTGACAGTGTTTAGTACCACAAACAAAGACATGTATGTAACATATTCTAGGCTCAAAATGAAATCTAACCAATTAGCAAGACAGCATTATCCGTCATGTAATCTGGGCCAACGAACAAAAACAGTGGAATATTTATCTAAAACCAGCCCCCGGTTTGTCTAAATGACTCATCTCTGAGTGTTGTGACTCCTCTAGCAGAATGTCTACAGCAGTACCTGCCTCTGTTAGACATGTTCTGCCACACTTCTGCCCTAGATTTTAACCTCCAAAAAACTGAAATATTAATTTTCTAGGTGTCATAGAAAGAAGCTGAGCTTCACCTGGGGAGCAGCTCAAATTCAACAGTGCACCAGCTAGACATACCAGACATATACAGGGCAGAAGACCTCCTCCAGCTGAAACCTTTATTTAACTAATGAACTGAGGGGGAGAGACAGCACAAAAAAAATCAATACATATTGACATCACAATTATAGTGTGACTCAAAATATCCCAATCAGTTATTGAAAACTACAGCAACTGAGACTCTAACTCAAACAGTGCATTCAGGGTAGAATTAAGACAAAACCAGTTTTTAAACACATTCCAAAAAATGGGTGAATCTAATTTGTCAACAAACTTTATCTTACTGTAATAAAAAAAAAACCAGCAACAGAAATCTATGGTTTATGCAAAAATTTCTTTTTCAGTCAGAAATATGATAAACTTTGCCAATAATTATGAAATACTTTCTCAAAATTAGGAGCTATTATCTTGTTATTATGAGACACTACGTGCTATTGATGAAGTAGTGGATATGAATCATAATAAGATACAATTTCACATTAGCGAGAAAATATCTCAATTTTGATACAACAGATTATTCTGTAATTAATACTAAATACTCAGTAGTATGAAAAAATGGTTGGTGGATTTTTTCTTTCAAGTAGAAATAAAATGGTGGAAATAAAACAAGATAAAGTGACCCAGCAAAATAAGATAGCTTATTGGCTTAAAACTAAAACCTCATGGTAAAATTCAATCTTATCTGGTCCTTGATAATAAATGATAAAATTCATCATGGCAGAATCAGCTGATATTATCAACTGATACTACAAAATGTTATTCAAAGAGTGCAGGCTATGCTTTCAATGCATGAAATTTGCCTGATGAAAGTCTGAGGACTGTAATTAAATAATGGAAGATCTTACTTTGGGGTTTAGGAAATTGTGATGAGCATTTTTCACCATTTTCTGGCATTTTATAGATGAACTGCTTAATTGAGAAAATAGCAGCAGATTAAGTGACAGTGACAAATAATTAAAAATAAATATTAGTTACAGCCCTAGAACCTAGACCCTAGTATCATAGTAGCAGATGAGATTAATATTATAGCAATGATAATAATGGTAGTATTATGAGTGACAAATTAGCCACATGTGTTTATTATTAGGCTACTTTTGCTATGGCATTGTATGCAGTATTTTAATGCTTATTGTAATGTTATTTGTCCTTAACTTGAATTTTAGATAGATGGAGAGAAAGACGGCCAGTGAGGAAGTGTGAATGTGAGTGAGTGAAAATGAATGAGGCCCCTCTGGCCAGTGCTGAGGTTTCTCTCTGACATTTATTGATTGTGGTGAAACGGCCCTGGGTAGGCTGCAGACCTGGCATGATGTTTGTGTGTGTGTGTGTGTGAGTGTGAGTGAGAGAGAGAGAGAGAGAGAGAGAGAGAGAGAGAGAGAGAGAGAGAGAGAGAGAGAGAGAGAGAGAGAGAAAGATTTTGACTATGCATCAACAATTATCTATATCCTCACAGTGACCGAATGAGCTCCAGAGACATAGAGAAGAGAAGAACCTGAAAGTTTACCATGTCTTATTTCAGTGGATTAAATGAGAGAATTTGAAAATTAAAAGTCTAAACCTTGTAGTGATTGAGATTCAAAAAGACCACTAAATACACAAGACAGTTAAATGTCAGCTTTCTCAGAAACAAATAGGCCTCCAGTTTGACAGCAGTAGCATTATCAGCAGTGCAAATGCTTGTTGACACACAGCAGCTGTGTCGGCAGAAGCTGGCAGTAACTGTGATGCTAATTAAAAAATAATGACCTGTTTGTGTTGTCTGTGTACCAGCCATGTAATCTACCTAACATCACTGCAAATATGGAATGTTTCAGTTCACTATTGAGACCCAGGCACATGCAGCTTCTGGACAGTAATCACAAAAAACGTCAACATAAGAATAAGAAAACAGCCTGTGCCATCATAAATAGGTTCATTTACAATGTTGTGAACCTTGGGTGGTGTATTTAGAATTCTATTTGCAAATTATATTTTACTGTGCACAAGAAACAAGTGTGCTCTATATTTCTGTTATAAAGGTGGTGGATAATGTGTCTACAACACTGCTAGTTTTAGTTACATCAGTGAGTCATAGAAACAAATAAAAATACCAAAATTATAAACAAATAGCAAAATAATACAATGATATTAAAAATAAGGTTTAAGCACTGTCGCCTCATAGCAAGAAGGTTCCGGCTCTTCTGTGTGGAGTTTGCAGGTCCTCCCTGTGTATGTGTGGGTTCTCTCCAGGTACTCCAGCTTCCTCCCACAGTCCAAAGACATGCAGCTTAGGTTAATTGATGACTCTAAATTGCCTGTAGGTGTGAATGTGAGTGTGAATGGTTGTTTGTCTGTATATGTTGGCCCTGTGATGGACTGGCGAGACACTGGGCGAGAAGCGGGGTACACCCTGTACAGATCACCAGTCCATCACAGGGCCAACATATACAGGCAAACAACTATTCACACTCACATTCACACCTATGGGTGTCACCAATTAACCTAACATGTCATGTCTTTGGACTGTGGGAGGAAGCTGGAGTACCTGGAGAGAACCCACGCAGGCACAGGGAGGACATGCAAACTCCACTCCAAATTATGAATTTAAAATAAATGTTGCTCAGTTAACAAGTTCTTGCAAGTGTGGTCATTACTGTTTGTGTTAATTACCATTCGCAAGATGAGGGAGGTCTTTCTCTCTTTGTGGCTCCTGCAAATACACACACAAACACACACACTCAGGAAGCGTTGTGTTTTAACTGAACACTGTTTTCCATTAGGCTTGATTGGAAGTGTTGATTGATTCTGTCCATGTGTTGTCAGATCAGTGCAGGCGAGGCAGCCACTCTACTTTATTGGGACACAGTGGCAGACTGAGGACTGGAAAGAGCTGATCTAGCAGATAATGGAGTGGAACAGACTGTGGAGAAGTTGAAGACTTTATTGCAAATTCTCAGACCTTTGATTCTGTCTGTTTCCATTTTCATACTGAGGATCCTCACCCTCTACACTTACCAGCTCTATCTGACTCTGTTCTGTACTGTATCTCTGCTTATTTTCCCTCTGAGGTTGGGTCGGCTTAAGTCTATTATCCCACTGTACTTTGTGTTTGGTGCTTTACAGGCCTGTTTCACAGAGGACATTTTGTCACAGCAGAAGCACAGGTGTAAATAAAAGAATTGATGATGGCTGAATCCCACACAGCTGCTTCAGCTTCAGGGTCCTGGTATTGTGCATGCTTTCTGACAGCTTACTGTGAAACTTGAACTGGATGGAGCCATTATAAATATTATTAGTTAGTGTTTTTATGCACATTTTCAAATTTTATATTAAAAAAGAAACGTAGTGGAAACGATTTAATAAGGTGATAATAATGGGTGAATCACCTTATGAAGTTTTTTTGGCAAAAGCATTAGCAATTCACCCCGTGAATGAAGGTGCAGGAGTCACTGTCATTTTTTAGCTCTGTTTTGGTCTTTACTAACTCCTGAGGAGGATACAGTCGGGCTAGTTTAAAATTTTGTTAGTCACCCATTTAGTGCTGGGCAGGTAGTGCACAGTAGGCTTTTAGAGTTTCTTCACTGAAAACTGGCTACTGCTACTGGTAACGCTCGTGAGGGCGGTGAGAGTGAACCAAAACTGAGAGCTGAGGTAGGCTGCAGAGTTGTGTTTTAATTCTCTGTGGGTTCCTCTTTCATATAAAAGAAATACCATAATCATTGTAAGTAAGGGGGCTACTGAAAGATGCTAATGAGTTATGCATAATGGGTTAGTCATAATCTCATGTTCATCTATGAAGCTAAAAGTCAGGATAGCTTAACCCCTGTTGTATCAGTTTTGACCATTAGCCTTTAGATGGCACGAGTCTGGACAGGTCCTCATGTTGCTGTATTCACCCCATGAAGCTGTCTGTCGTGGTGTGATTGTCTAACCACATGTCTTCATGTATCTGTGTATTTCCTGCCCTAAATGTCAAACTGACAAACTGAATTAGAGTTACTGCAGAACAATCAAGATCAAATAAGTATGGCTGAGCTGCAGTGTTATCATTCTTTCATCTCTTTCCTTTAAGCCAGCATGTCTTCCTTGTCTCATAGCAGGAAATCAGCATATCAGCAGGGCCTGATAGGACTTATGATCAGTACAAATGGTTCATTGATTACTTGGCCACAGGCTGAGATTTCTGGCTTGCAGACTCCTTGGCCGATAGTCTGTTTGGAAGTGAGACCAGACACTGGAGTCTCAGAACAACTGCTCCTCACTCACACACACACAAACTGTTCTGTGATGGAAGATGGTGCTGTGGGCAAATCACCCAATATGTTATCTTTGGAGACTAAAAAGCCTAGTTCTTAAGGCAAAAAAGGCAAATGACACAGCATGCTTCTATATTCTGTTATTTAGTGCTGTAACACATTTTTATTAATTGTGAAAATATTTGTTTGTCTCAGTTAGTTGTGGAAAGTGTGGGTTAAAAGACTGGGAACGGTAACTCAATCAGTGAATGAATGAATTTGCTGCTAAAACAAATTATTTTTCTGGCCAAGTAAACAGGGAAGTTTTAAGGACGGGAAAATGGTTAAATTGTGGTTAAAAGTGCAATGTGTGTGTTAACTGTGTGTAAGTGAAGCTTTGTGCACTACTAAATCAGCAAATTTAGTAGTGCATCCTAATTTAGTTAAATTGGGTTCCACTGCTGAAAATGGTTTTCATATAGATGAGTAGTTTAGAATTTTAACATCCAAGTGCAACTTTTGCAGAACTGACTAAACTACTGACAAAGCTTACACTGGCTGGCTAATGTTAATGATAATGCTAATGGTTCTTAAGTTGCTGTCACACATGCACTGCAAACCTGAATTTTTCTAGAAATTACCTGATGGAGCTGAAGTGTCAACACTAATGTACACATCAGTATAAGTGGACTTTAAACAGACTTTATCCTGCTAGCTCCTTAGTAAACAGTCTGTGTAATGTCCGAGTGAGCCCATGTGTGAATGGAGCAGGTAATTGTCTGGAGAAATTCACAGCGAGCGAGTTGGTATGATGTCCTGCAGCACTGGTCTCCTGCATGCTCTACCTGCAGGCACCACTCCTCGCTTAAACCTCAGCCTAAGTCTCACTCTCACATTCCCATCCTCTGACTGTGTGCTGTATGTGTGAAGGGACAACACCGGAAAAATGTCCGTATCTGATACTCTGGACATTATCTGGAGTTCATATGAGAAAACAGTTTTAGAAACTGATTTCCACATTATTTAAGCTTTAACTAGCTAAGGTGTTCATTAAGTAAATGATGCAACCCAGTTTAGTGACTAGCGAGGACCTATGACCTTGGGAGGGACCTTACACTCAAACTTAACTGGTGCAACCCAATCCTGGAAACTAGAAATTTTGAAACTTTCTCTGTGTTTCTGTAAGTGCATCTTTTTTGTTTTCTCCTAGTCATTTATCTTAATACCTATTCTTCCAAGGTAGCATGTATCGCAATGTGAACCTAACTCTAGAGCAGTAATCATGAGTCAGTTTTTCTACCTACCTACCCATCCAGCCCCTGCAATTACAGTGGAAGTGATTAATTGTGCACTGATGCACAAGACACTGTAGACCACTGACAACAAGACAGGAAATAAAGAACATGTAGAATCTGTTTTTTCTGTCTCATCCCTGTCGCCTCCACCAACGCTGTTTCTCTCTCATTGTCAGTCTCTTTGCTCTCTTTTTGTTCCTCTGCTTTGACTAGAAGTGAGAGAAGTCTAATTTGCCTTGAGACACAGGGCCCTGTAGTGTTTTTCAGGGTGCAGTGAAGCAAACAAGGAGCTACAACAAGACGAAGTCGGGGGAGTCGATTCACTAAACTTTAAGATGTGGTGAAATCCTGCTATCTAAAGACTTCAAACCAGATTTCCTGAGACAAGAAATCGAAGTGCCTGACTGAATTTGGTCAGCTGAATATAAGCATGAATATGCTCATCTCACCTGTCTTATGATGTAATCCCTCCCAAGGCCAATAAATACTGCGTCCGTAAGCTGACCAGTTTTCCAATACACCAGAGGCAACAAAATGTATCCTGAAACACACAACATATCATTAATAGCTTTGTTTTCGAGCACTCATGATGGATACATTAACTCAGCATTCACATTTCAGACTAACATCAACTTTTTTATAAACCAATTGTGGCACTTCGAATGGTCAGGCATCCTCTTTGTTCTCTGTAGACCTCTTTTTAAATTCTGCAAACACATCTAAAACATGTTCAATTTTGTCATCGTGGGTTATTTATTGTTGATTTATGGGGAAAATGGCAATTACATCTATTTATACTCAAAAAGTGTGCAAAAGTGATGGAGTTCAGATAATTATGATAATATTGCATATTCACAATGGATCAAATCACCATGTGTAAAAGATGTTGCTTGTTGTAACAAAACCCATGAGTATTGACATCTGACTCTCGGCCCTTTCCTCCACTGTGGTGATTTAGCATCTTTTGAGTCAGAAGGCAGCAGACAGTTGTCTTAGCAGAAAATGCCTGATAAACCCACTGGACAAAAAGACAAAAAAACATAGCTAAAAGCAAAGTGAATATCAGCTTGCAGGTAAAATGATGACACCTTTAACGATAATGTTGATCTGTGCCTGTTGGATGTGTAAATGAGTGTCTGTTTGCTGGAGATCAACCTCCCAGAAAAAAACAAGCCCATAGCTTATTACACCATAGTTACACTGTGTTGTTAAGGGACATCTAATGGCCACAGAAATTATGAGGGGAACAAGTAGATGACATAATATATGGCTAACAAAGTCTGTGTTGGGAGGAGGTTAGTAGATGGAGGGGTCAGAATGACAGACAAACCCTCAGACTCTGACAGAGAGGGTGCTGATCAGCTCCTGTTTGGACCCAGTGGTGAATATTCTTGAACCGTCTACAACCATTTTTTTTTTTTTTACCCAAACCGTGATCTTTTCCCTCAATACAACCATGTAGTTTTTATGCCTAAACCTAACCAAACTGAGACACAATGTTAAAATAGCAGTTTGTTATTGTATTCATGATAGAAGCTGCGGTAATATGAGACTGTTACAAAACTCTATGTCCGCTGAAGTCAGGTATGCCTGCCACTGGCACACTCCTATGGGTCATGTTACCTGGAGATACAAACAAGGACCTTGTTGCTTTTGATTGGAGTGGGACTTGTTGGTTTGTTGATGTGTTGACAATTTCACATGACAGACAAGAAGTTTTGTGCTTTCAGCTTGTTCTGTGTAGCTGTAGTGAAAAATAATGAATGTAGCTTTTAAGGTAGAAAGATAATATTTCAGAAATAAAATAAATTAATAAGACTGCTTTTTGCCTGTGAGCATTTTGCCTTTATTTGATAGCAGAGGCAGAAAGGAAATGATGGAGAAATGGAGGAGGCGATGTAAACAAGCGTCTCCTACGGGAGAGTCAAACCAGGGATTGAGGTTGTATGCTGTATGTATGTATATCAGATATCCATGTAGCTAATAGCTGAATATGTGTTGTCTAAAATTCCAGAATACAAAATTACGAATTACATCTCATATCTTATTGAGAGTTTAAAAATATGTTGAAGTAAAGTGCCAGTGGGTGAATATTAGGATGTGACATCAATGCGCCAACTACAAATGGAAATTTTGCATTGACGGACTAGGTGTGGGAGAATTTTTCTCTCAGCATCTGAGAGATGAGATGCAGACAACACAAAGTGAGAAGAGAAAAAAAATGAAGGAGAGAATGAGTAAGGGGGGAAACAATTGGAGAGAGGTGAAAGCATGAGAGAAAGAGAATCTTCCTCCCTCCTTGAGTGCAGCTGGGTAAGAAGTGCCAGGAAGTGTAAATGGTCAAGTACCTTGCACATGCTCATATAGTAACTAACCCAAATCTGAAGGAAAAGTGGGGTTGGGGCACAGACCGCCTCCAAATCTCATTTGCCCTGGGACCCGAGGCCTGACTCGCGATAGGAAAAAAAAAAGTGAGTAACAGCAGAGAGGAGAGGGGAAGAAGGTGATGAGAGGAGAGGTAAAACGGAACCGAAAACGAGGGTAAAAGAGGTCAGGGATATGTGGATTTTAAAGGCAACAAGGAGAGAGAGAACGAATGGGGAGGAAATGCAGGAAATTGCAGAAAAATCTGAAAGTGAGGGAAGGAGGAGAGGGAGGTACAAGAAGGTAGGATGGAGACAGAGGAGGAAGGAAAGTAGGAACAAGAGTGGGACTGTTCTGACATATCTTTCTATGCCAAGATGGATTGAAAGAGTAACAGAGGCTAAGGGATAAACGGAGAGATAGCGAGGACAGACAGAGAGATGGGTATATTGTGAATCTAAAGAGTGGCATGTGTCAAAGCGAAAAAGGAGGAAAAAGAATGATGTGAAAAGGATCGGAGAGAATGTAGTGTAAGAAAGAGATGGGAATTGGAGGAATGGGGGAGAAGAAAGTGTTTGAGGAAAAGAGAGGAAGACTGAGGAGAATCTCTGGATGTGTGTATGTGTGAGAGAGAAAGAGAAGGAGGGAAGGAAATGTGTGAGAAGCAGAGAAACAGGGAAATGTAGTGTGACTGATTCAGCTGTAGGGCAGTAAAAGGTTCCTCTAATACAGCTGGTGAGGATCGGAGTGAAGAAGCCTGAAGGATACACCTGTTAGAGGAGAGGTAGTTGAGAGACAGGAGGAGAGGGCATAAGAGATCCAGAGTTGGAAAAGTGATGGAGGGGAGGAGGAGACAGTTTTCCAGGTACTTTTATCTCCTCCTACTCTTTCTCTCTTGTTTGAAACACGCCCAAATCTTTCCCTTTTTATTCCTCTTTATCCCTTTTTGCATTTTTCCTTTCTGCCTCCTTAAATCAGCCCCTCCGCTTTCTCTCCTCCCCTTTCTCTCCTTATTTTTGGTATTTTTCTGCTGCAGTCTGCAAAACACCTTTATTGAAATGGAAAGAGACCTTGAAAGCAAGATGTCTTTTTCAATAAAAGGATGATCAAAGAGAGGAAAGAGGGACATTTTAACTGTAAACCATGTTGCATCAATGCATAAACTTGCCATGGGATCGTATGCTGCAGAGTTAAAGGAACCTCCATTCTTCTCCCAACACTTACTGTATCATGCCACCCCCTCTGTCACTAGTGATACTGACAGATCATCTGCAAAGATCAGAGAAGTAGCTATGTGCTACCTGTTGTAGAGACAAAAACACAAGATCAGAATCAACTTCCAGGGTGGTGGCCCTTTTACCTCCCCCCATCCCTCTTTTCCTCCATTTTTCCTCCTCACCCTGTCCAGACTGGCCTTGGCCCAGTGCCCGGGAACAAGTGCTGGCTGGTTTTGCAGGCCAGACGGGAGTTGGAAGACAAACTACCCAATATAGGCTGGGAACAGATAGACATGGAGAGGGGGATGCATGGTGGGAGGGGAGGGGGATTAAAAAAAGGGTGGTTTCAGAGATGGAGGGATAGTTCCAAAGGGAGTTGAGGTAAAGCGTGCTGGGGCATTGATTTGCAATTCCAATGAAGCCTGCTTACAGTGAATTACACACCGACACACTCAGGCTTAAGTGTGCATAAATAATCACGCCCAGCTCTGTCCTGTAATGGATGGTCCTGCTGTAACAAAGTTAGTGAGGCTGTCTGCTGTGGAACAACATAAACATTAAAACCATTATGAGAAGTGCCAGGGTGGATTAAGATTGCATGAGGGGGCTCCAGACATGCCCTCGCTTTGGTACCACGGCCATGAAAAGACAGCAGGATTTCTGTTTGTCTCTTGAGACTGAAATCTTTCAGTAGTTTTTTTTTAAACTCTTTAATAATTAATCTTGGGGCAAGTGCATGAGTTCATTAACTCCAATCTAAGACAAAATCGCTGCATTTAATGTCATCAAAGCATCCAAATCACCCTGGTAAACAGACTGTGTATCACTATCAGTTATGTTTGACAGTGGTTAACACTGCAGCCTTACAGCAAGAGGGTGCTTTTTGTGTTTATTTCCTCCCACAATCCAAACACAGGACGGTTAAGTTAACTTATCCAAATTACCTGTGTGTTGAAAGGTAGTTTATCTGAGTAAAGTATGTGATGATTAGAAGTTATTTAATTATAATTATAATTAATTATAGTTATATTTATTTTACATTGTGTATGTAAGTCTTTTGTGCCCCCAGATGACGCTGCGTGAAATCCGCTAAACGTCCTCAAGTTTCAAGGGCTGAAGACAACAAACTTAATATATAAAATATATAAAAACCCAGGGATGTGGAGTTAGAAAGAAGTGACCTCACCAGACCTCTGCAGCCTGCTCCTCATCTCTGCTTGAGGCTAGCGGCTCAAGGCTACATTAGCTGTTAAAAGCATAACACAGCCAAATATCCGACTGACAAGGAGGATGAGTGCATGGAATAAAAAAGACAACATATCTGGTTCTGCTGCATCGAGCTTGATCCTCTTTTTAAACACTGTCAAGCAGTGGTAGCAGCAGCAAAAAGCAAAAGCATTCTTAAAGTTTGACAGCAACAAGGAAATTGTCTCAAAGAGGTTGTGAAAAAAATGACTGGTTGAAGTGAAAAGTAGGGAAGTCCTCAATCTGCTGATTGGGTTTGGAAAAAATATGAATAGAGTAACCATCTACTAAGACACTAATGTCAGCCCTGTGATAGACCAGCCACATGTCTGAGACATACACCACCTTTATGCTGTATTTACTCCCCGTGATCATTCATAGGATAAGGTGGGATTAGAAAATAAATGTAATGACCAAACCATAATTTCTGGGAGAGACACGTACATTTTCAAAAAAAATTCAGACAAAGGCTTAGCAGGTTAATATCTTTGTATAGTCACATTTTGCTCATGTTTTGGAGAAATTGAAAAAACCCTGTCCTTTTGGCTCTGCCCTGTCCAAACATAAACTGTGATGGCATGTATACCTTTAATTGTAATTTTAACTCTGTATCTTCATCTGGATACACATCAGTATTCATATACTGAAAGATACATGTTCCAGATATTTTTCCTTAACAAAATAAATAAAATTTAAAAAAAAATCAAGAATGACAAGAAAACTTGATAGACTCTTGGATCTGCATGCTGATGCAGATCTGTACCAAAACTAATAACTTGTGCCTCAGCTGGTGCCAAAGGTATTTTCGTCGTTCACAGATTTGCACAAAAAAAAAATTACATTATAAAATGAGCAAATCAGTTTTCACCCACATTTTATATCTAAAACTTTTAATGAAGAATTGTGTTTCCTGCTGCCAGAGGACATTGAACACCACATTACATTAACAGGGGTTCTCAGACAATAATTCTACAAATGGAAACTGAAGAGAAAAATTACAAATGAGCTGCTGATTGTGCTCAAGACTCAGTGCAAGTTAGTAAAAAAGTGTTTAGTTTGCAACAGATTTTTCTACCAAAGCTATTTTTATTACATTTTCTCACATTTTCATAGCCATCAAAGTTTTTAAGATGTCTTACAGACAAACAAAACTGGAAACATATCCTTGGCAGAGGTAATGACCTCACATCTTTACCCCGCTCAGTTCCTTGATATACACAACAAAGTTAGGAATATTCAATCGTCTTCGAACATTAATGCCAACAAGTCAGTGTTCAGCATTTTTAACACTTGTCATTTCACACCGTCTCACCTAGAGTAAGCAATTTTTCAGACAAAGCATTTATGAATACTGTAGCTGTGGGATAGAAACTGGCTGTGTTTGTTAAGTGCTGAAAGCCTGCCAGCCAGCCAGTGTCTTAGCTCACAGTGTTAATGTGAGTGTAATCTCTTCTATTCACAGCAGCATTGCATGCAAGCAGGCATGTGTTGTTAACGGGCCCCTATGGAGTGCGAGCCAAAGATTAGTGTAGTGAAGGCTTGTTGTACACAAAGACAGCAATGCAGCCAGACACCAGAGTGGCTCTCTGCACGTCTACGAGATGCCCGGCCAACAGCAGGAGGAGTGAAAAGAGAGAAAAAAAGTGAATGATCTATTGTTGAAGCAGAGGAGGATAAAGAAATACTTGAGAATGAAAAGGGGAATAATAGTGGCAAAGCGCGTGGAGGAGGTTGGGGGTGGCAGATGAAAAAAATACTGGTGCTGTTGTGATGGTAATGTTGCCTCTGCCCTGGTAGTTCCTCCACTCTGTAGTAAAAGACAGAGTACAGAGGGAGGAAAAGGATGGAGGGAACGTAAGGACAGATGGAGAGAGCAGTGACGGATGGCTGGTGGATGGATGGATGGTGCTAAATGACGCCATCAGTCAATGAATTAACAGCCCATGATGAGCCAGCGTGCGAGCCAGTGTGTTAACACAGGACTTTGTTTGCCGCCGCTGCCAACAATCAACTCAGCCATGTTTGTGTATCAAGGAGTGGACACTGATGAGAGGACAGAGAGAGGAAGGAGAGGCTAAAACAACAGAGCAGAGAGATAAACCACAGGACGGTCAACATGATTTGAAGATCTTAGAGTGTTATAGATTTTTGGTTTAGTTCGACTGAAGGCGTGATCTATTTCTCTTCTTGTGGTTCAGATTCTCATTGGGATTGGTAGAACAGCTGATAAAAAAAAGTTTATGTGACTTCAAAGAGTAAATTAACACCAAGCTGAAAACAGTATTCAAGCCTGTTTCACCACTACTAGGTTTTGTTGGGTGTGGTTAGAAGTGTGCTCAATTGCACTTGTAACCACTCCCAACAGTGATGCCACAGGCTCCTGAAGTACACCTGTACATCACTACAACAAGGTGGAAGTTAAACCACCTAGTTGGTAATCATGGATGTAAACAATGTACAATTCAAAATATTCATAAAGTCGGCTTTGCAAATATTTTATGAGGAAATAAATACATTCAACACATTTTTAGACCTCAAGGATACAAACAAAATGTAAACAAAACTCCACAGGGCAACTTTGAAAGTATGAAGGATCATACCCTATCAAGCCCATCTGTTTAAGGGTCTGTTCACTCAACTTGCAAAACAACATATTTTGTTTGACAAAAAAATTGTAATCGCTGTCCACTTTATTCACACCTTATGGCCTAATCAGGCACATGTTTGTGTTGAAATGAGCAAGCTTAGGTCCCATGGCAACTCACCCATCTCCATGACAACTGAGCAAAATGTATCACTAGGCTGAAATCACTGAAAAAAAGAGCAGAAATTTACTTAAGAGCTGGTAAAAATAGATCTTTTTTCATTAACAATGGATCAAATGGATGTGTGAAAATGGCCCCTAGTAGTGTTAAACCAACAGAAAATCACCCAACTCTGCATTCTGCTCAGTTCTATTGAACTTTCTTGTTTACCTTAGCTCTGATAAACCCACTGTATGCTGCCTGCCCAGCACCAAACAGCAGACAGACAAAGTTAGCTCTTAGCTGGGGAACATGGCCTCTGTAGCTGTTGGAGACTGAAACAGAGCTAAAAGAAGTTACTTTACTGTGATTTAATTTGGTTTGGTGGCCAGAAGCATGACTCTAATTGGTGGCCAAGGTTTACTATGTGGTTATTTCAGCAAGTTAATTTAGGAAATTGCATCATGCTGGCATTGTTGCCACCCAAGTACAATGTAGTTGAATGAAATGAAGCATTGGAAAATTAAACTTAGGATATGTCCTGGATAATGCACAGGCCAACAGTTTTCACTAGTACTACTATTACTTTTGCAGAGAGTAGATCCACAGTAAGGTCCACAGTGGATTAAAAATACAATAGTAATGGAGACAGTTTTTACAGAAAGTTATTTTTAAAATAATTTGTAAAAAACTCACAAAAGAAACTCCATTCACCTCCATTTCATTGGGACAGCAGAAAAAATATCAGAGCCTGCTATCTCAGAAGCAGAACAAATAAACTTTATGTAAAAGATATCAAGTGTATTGTAATTTGGGTGGACCAACTCTTAAATAAATATGACTACCAGCGCTGCTGTGGGGACAGATAGACAATAAAAAGCTGAAACAGTAAAGTTCCTTACTGTTTCTGACTCACTCTCATTTCAGGTTGTAATTTAAGAGAATCCAGTGTGGTAGATAAGTGTGATCTGCACAGGCAGCAGGTTACTTAAGGATAGTATTTTTCCGTTGTGACCCCCCATAAGTCTCTGTAATTCCCTCTCTCCTTCCTCTGCCTCTGATAGAGCCATTAAGCCAGCCAAGCTAGCTGATTAATATACTGCGTGTGTCAGGGTAAATTGATTCATTGAAGTAAATGATTTGATGAGGGGTCAGTCCACAAATCTCCCAGGACTAATGTGAAGCTAATGGCAAATGACAACAGGATCAAGCTAAACACTAAGACAGCCAGCGTCTTCAAGGTCACAGGAGTGAGTCAGCGAGTAGTTTGGGAAAAATGAAAGGTGAGGATTGCGTGAAGAAAGGTGAGCTCTACAGTTAGGGAACTAAAGATCCAACACAATCACAATCACAGGTGAACTATTTAAAAAAACAAAACAAGCAACAATTAATAAGTTAGCCTGACACTGATTCATGATTAGGTCTAAAACTATCAGAAAATAGTGAAAAATGCACATCACAAATTCCAAGAGCCCATGGTGTCTTCAAATCCCCCGTTTTCACTGACCAATGGCTGGAAAAAAAAGATGACTATATCATAAGACAAAGAAATGCCTCATATTTTAGATGATGGAACTAGTTCATTTTTGGCATTTTCCCTTAAAAATTATTGACTGATTATCAGAATTGTTGCTGATGAATTATTTCTGTAAAACTCTCCTTTAGAGGCAGATGGGCACAAAACAAAAATATATGCTTTGGCTAGAAAACCTGGTAAGTGTGAAACTTGCAACCTGGGTGAACTAACCCTTTAAAGGTTTTTAAAAGATAAAAGCAGCATTTTTGTGCATTTGTCTTACTGTTAAGAGATCTCATGAAAAAACCAAAACCAACAATGTATTAGTTTATTTCTAAATACTTTCATCCTCTTTGTGGCTCTTGGACCAAAGCCCATTGGTTCCAACTGAAGATGTAAATCTTTATAAACAGGTGACAAATTAGTTTAATTAAAAAAAAAGTCTTAGTATTGTCTTAAATCAGCTTGGCACTGTACTTTTTAGCAAATGTTACACAAACAGAAATGGTGGATTTGTTGTGGTCTACTTTCAGCTGTGGATTAAAACACTAGTGTTGTTCTAGTAAGTATTGTACAGCAGAACACAAAATGTTGAGTAAATTAAAATAAACAGTGTGTATTAATGATAATGAAGGAACATCTCCCCCAGTGAAATACTGTGTCTCACTGATATGTTTTCTAATAGTTTTTGAACAACAGTGGAGCTCTATGTCTCACAGGAATACAATATATCAGGCTTTGAATGCACACATGGTACTCTTTAGTAGGATCATTTGATTCTAAAGTAAGAAAAGTATGGGATATCAGGAGACTTTTCCTTTAATATTTATCATTCACAGAATAGTATACTTTTATGGAGAGTTTTCTACAGAAGCCCACCCCCCAAAAAATGTTCCGTCAGCCATCTCTGACTTTTTATGTTAAGGCTGTAATTTTAGCAAGCCAGGATTAGAAAGCTTTTAGTCACAACCAGATTCTCAGCGAAGTGGGATTTTCAGATTTTCAATTCATAACTGATGCATGCTCGTTTCCCTGTAACATGAATGCAAGGAGCCAGAAAATGGGAGACAAAAATGAAAAATGTATGAAGAAGAGAAAATGTGACAACCTCTAAATTGGAGCGATTTGGGGACTAGTGTATAAAGACACATATAAACCTGCTAAAACCTTCAATTTTTCCAGACTGCAGCCCTGTGTCGCTCTTCTACTCTCCCACAGAGCTGTAACTTTCATGCTTTCGAGTGCGACTCGGTGGCTCTGCATGGGAGGTCTGAGTGTACGGCCTGAACCCTTGCAGTGGGAAACAACATCAACCAAATGACTGAATAATTGAATGACCAAATGAAACAGCCTGCGCTGCCGAGCAGATCAATAGACTCCACCACTCCCCATTAGGTATTCGCTGCTACTCCTCTCTTTCTTTCCATCTCCCAATTTCCCTCGTTTTCTTTTCTTTTTTCCCCCATTCCTTTCTTTCTTTGTCTCTCTCCCATTCTTATCTCAAACTCTTGCTATATGTCATTTTGGCTTTTTCTTATTATCTCTCCCTCTCTTTTTCTCTCTCTCTGTTTCTGCGGTCTCTGTCTCTGTCCATTTTCTAACTGTCTTTCTATCTCTCCCACTCTTTTCTTTTCTTTCTCTTCTCTTTCTCTGTTTCTATCCTCTCCAGTCTAGTCTTTCTCTATCTTATATTTTTCTCTCTCCAGCTTTTTCTCTATAAAACCCTTTAGACTCCCCTGTCTGCATCTCCAGTGCCAGTCTTTCTCTCTTTTCATCTCGCATTGCAAACATGGAGAGGCAGTTTTCTGTTGTTTTCAATATTTAGTCTGCTTCTATCAAGGGTATGGGTATGACAAACCAATATATCAAGTCAATATTAGATAGATTTTATTAAAAAACAGACTTTGCCAAGTCAGTGTGGTTGATGTCATGGAGGCTATTATGCACTTTGATTGATGACTCATTGTAGAGCTGATGAATACACTGGTTGTGTATGTAAAGCCCTTAGCTCAAACTGACTCTGTTGTGACAGCATACTGATCTGGGGGAACATTATTTAACTGGGATGATATTGGCTATCAGCACAAAAAATTAGTCACTGAAGAAAAGCAGCTTAAATTCAGAGGTATTGATATCAGCCTTCATGGACCCAAAATCACTTTAAAACGAGTTTCAATATTTATTCACTTTCTGACTTCTGCTGAGAACACCGCATTCCCTCGCCCTCATCTTTACCACACTCCCTTCCTTCCTTCCCGTCACAATCCAGCCCTGTAAATATGAGCTGGGCCTGCATCAGAGATCCCATCTCAGGAGACAGCAGCGTAGCCAGCGAGGCAGAAAGACACTGTTGGATTTCACAAAAGAGGTTAACAGGTGAACGCAGAGGAGGGATGGGAAATGGATGAGAAGTGGTATTTTTTCTGTGCTGCCACTCTTAGTGTGAGACCTCAGTCAAGGCTCATGAACACCTTCATGTATCTACCTGATCAGATGAATAGCAGCCACTGAAGCAGAGTATCACTCTGCCTTTTCAGGTACAGTATGTAAGAGTGTATGGGGTCTTGTGCTGATATTAAAGAGCAGAAAAGGCTTTACATGTGTGGACGCCTGTACTACCTGTAAATGTTGAGTTAAAGCTTCGGATTAAGCTAAGAATGACCTTACATGTTTTATGTTTAGGTAAGCATTGATGTCCTAAAGTGTCTGTACCTTTTAGTGTTCTTGAAAATGAAAGCCATATTTCTTACAAAATGGAGGCCTCCTGTATCAGTTTGTTTCTCCTGTTACTTTGCTTGTGATTGAAAGGCAACAGGGACTGTGGCAAAAACAATCATTTACACAGGAAAATACGTTTCAAATGAGTTAACAAGACTAGTAATCTGTAATCACGCTAACAGCGCTGTGAAAGCATATTCACATTTTTGCTTGTGCCTCCATTGTTATTGTGTGGTAATGACTTTGTGTATCGTTATTTTTATAGATATTAGGTCATAAATATAAGTATTGTACAAATAAAACTTTTTACTCGATGACAGTGTCAAATTAAAAGTTAGGGGATCACTTTAAAAAACGCACTTTTTAACTTCAAGGAAAGGTATGGGGATTGTCAAGGTTAGCAGGGATTCATCCTTTGGGGACCATGAAGGTCTCTGCAAAATTTCAAGCCCAGCCCATCCATCCATTACTTTTTGAGATACTTTTTGAGATATATCACTGTAGAGGAGGTGGACTGCCCGACTATCATTACTAAGCATAGCTAATGATCTTGAAATTATGCAGCTGGATTAAAGTGGATTAAAGTTTTGTTTTAATGACATAAAGCTTTGTGTTTTGCCTGCAAAATAAAACTGGCTCCCATTTTACTCCCAAAATCCAATTATCCATCATCTTACCAAAAATCAAATGGGGTGACACACAATATAAAATGTGGTGTCGTAGCTGCCAATCTTCTTTGTGGCTGTTTTGTTTGTTTATGGTAATTACACAGCTGCCAGCTAATGCTGGATTGGGTTATATTTTTATTCATCTGTTCTCTGTTTGTCTGTTTAGCAGGGTATCTCAAACACTTATGAATGAATTTGCATGAAATTTTGTACAGTGGTTGGTCACGGGGTAAGGAACTGGCCAAATTCACACTGTTAAACCATACTGATAATAACAACACAGATATTATGAATGGATTAATTTAATACTGTCAAACTTTCTGTGCCAATCAATGGACGTGAGAGGAAGTAGATCATGTCCTAGTTAAACAACTGTGGGGCACTAGGGAGTTAAATTCTGGTTTAGTTATAACAATTCAGTTGATAATTCTCTGTAAGTTTATTATCAGCAGCTATCTCTTTCGCATTACACATTTTCATGTTGCATCACAAATTTTGGAAATGACATTTGGAAACTGTAATGGAATTGCTATAATAAGATGCGTCTTTAGTTCACTGCTAGCTACTGACTGAAGTGCACGTGTTTTTGCAAAGGTATTGGAAAATTATTAGCTTAAAAGTTGATCTTACTGCGTTGCTCAACTTTTTAAGTTAATATAGTTTCTAACTTTGAATTTTGGTGAACTAAACAAAAAGGTTAAACCTTTTCTAAGCAAAGGGAGAACACAGCATGTCACGTACGTGTTTGAATGTACAAAAGATTTAGTGAAGGTAGAGAGTTCAAGATGTTGAATGCTCAAAACCAGTGCACATCAAAACTTGAAAACATTCAACAAATTGTACAACCATGCAAAATAATCAATGACTCAGTATAAGAGTGAGAGCAGACCGTCTCCATTGATAAGAGATAGCCCGGCAAATTTTTGCATGAAAATTTGAACACATATGTGTGCCAAAGCACCAACCGACCCTGATCAAAAGGAAAGCAGTTTCGGCCCAAACAAATCAGTGCTTGATCACCCTCCTGTTCACCTGATCTAGCACCGCAGGACTTTTTCTTTTCACGCTTTGAGTCCAATGAAGTTAAGAAAAGAACAACAGAGGTTCTGAGACAACTGTCCGAACAAGACCCACTGCACTGCTTTTGACAGTGGAAGACCCGAATTCAGCGGTGTAAGTTGATGGCATGGGAGTATGTTGAAGAGAAACAAATTTGAAAAACAAGCCATGTTCAACAAAATCCGGAATTACAGCATTAGTCTCATTATTTAACAGCCACCTCGTGATATCTAAAATGTGTCTTCAAACAACGAAGACTGTTTCTTCCTGGTTGGTAATTACTTTCACTACAGTCACTCATACTGGGGTAATCAAGCTTTCAGGTAAGTTTTTCCTTTATTTTAGCACACATGAAGATAACAAGCTAAAGGACAGAACCAGTAGTAGACCACCAGCAGTAGATTTCACTAATGAGTCCCCTTCTAGTTTGACAAAGTGTATTGAAAGTGAGGCCACCAGTCGTGGAACAATGCCATTTGACAAATTGTACAGCAAACCAGGTATTTGACGAATGAAAAACCTGCACAGGGTGGAATCACCAACAAGCCCACTATCTTTATTACTTCCTGCATAATAGAAGCTCGTGAGTTACTGTAAAGTGAGTCCCACATTAAGTTTCAGGGACTTGAACTTCATCACTTAATCATCACTGGGTCAGAAAGGGTAATTTCAAAACAACTGATAAAATGTAAGTGGCATTTCGTGGAATAATATTCACTCAAATAAAGTGACGAACAATGATAGTACGGCAAATAGCAGGATCCTCGACAGCTCAGAATGCAGTTGCTAATAATGCAAAGTGTGTGATCATACTGTCTGTGTTGATGGTCAACCACCACAAGCCAATGATGCACCCCACACATAAAACAGCTGTCCAGAATTGATTGCGGCGGTCTGGCGTCTCAAACTATACAGATAAATTCAAATCATGAATCAATAATCCAAAAGAAAGCAGATATACAATATTTTTTAAAATATTAATTCATTTAGACTGTTAGCAATTTTAATTTTGTAGATGAGAACTATTAGACTGATAACAAAGTGTCATCGACCACACAACATTTATTCTGTGAATAGATAACAATCATAAAGTTGCTAAATCTGACCAACAAGATAAAACCTTCCAATTATACAAAAGTCATCATTCACCGGTGACTACTCCACAGGCCTGGATCACTCTGGATTGAGAAGAGATTCCATTTTCACGTATATATACATTAACTGTCACACCACGACTTCACTGTACAGTTAACGTCTCCACAGACACACATGTATATCTATTTTTGTATCTGCTCAGGTAGATGAAAATCATCTAAATGCAACATATCGATACAGTGTTCTCTTTTATTACTTTGGGTGATATGGGGAAACATTTGCTGTTATAAAAGTGGACACATTTTTAATCACCTCCAACAACCAGACCGCCAGGATGCTGCGATCACTGATCGTGATCCTTCAAATAGAGGAGGTGTCAGTGGTTCATCTTGTTTTGGGAAATCACAATCGAACCGCTCATGCCTGCACAGGGCTAAATTCGCCTCAAAACTCATAAACATTTTCTGTGTGTAATGATCTCTGTCTGTTACCGCCCATAACTTTATCAAAAAAACTTGAATGCTCAACAAGAATGACAGCTGGGTGATGGTTCACATGGGTGATGTCTTGATTACGTTGCTAAGGAAACTGCAGGTGCCCCCCATCCCCCCAAAACCAAGGATTTTAGAGATTTGAATCAAGACACTGAAACCAATTAGGAGAGGAAGGCAGCCAGTATGGCTGTCATTCAGAATGAACATACATCATGAACAATGTCTCTTATCCGTCTGATTCTGCCTAGACACACACACACTCTTACTAAGTTATCATTTTTCCACCCACACACCACACAATGTTTTGCCTCTCTGTATGCATACAGCTGACAGGATGAAACCGCCCGTCATGTCTCATCAGGTATGCCAGTTTACAAGAAAATCAAACACAATATAGTTGCTCATGAAATATTGAAATACATTGTAATATGAATGTCATTTTACACACAATATTTTACTTTAAAATATCTATTGAATGTGGTCAGCAGTTAGCTGTAGTTTAGAAAGCAGCATGTCTAGTATAAGTAAGTCTGGGTTGCAGTAATAACATTAAAAGCAGGAAAAGAACTTCAAAGCTAAGCGTAGATGCAAGTGAGACCTGTTCAACACAAGGAATGTTGCATTATCTTTTACATCTAAGGAGTTTTTCCATGAAGAAGGAAAAGCCTTGAGAGGAGATAATGTTTGTAATGGTCAGCTTAATCACTGAATATCATTAAATGCCCAAGGATGCAAAAATATCACCATTGTTATTCAGGCAGCCTGTCAAGATGAGTGACAAGTCTTGCGAAGTGAACTGTTGGGAGAGGAGACCTTGTCATTGTCTTTAGTCCAGGTCACCCAAAATCACATAAAAAGGAATATTTTCTCAATTGCCATTGTGGTATATAGCAATATGGGCTGTTTTATTTGTCTTTGTTTTGAGACAAAGTTGCTCAAAACATTGAAAAATATTTGAAAAACTTCTTTTCCAAAACAGTGACCCATGTTCTCAGTATTATCCAGACCTTAACACACACACACACACACAAAAATCATCTCCCTTCATCTTTTGTCCTACCAGCTAATCATTACAAAATCCCTTTCCCTGTGGCTATAGTGCCGCACACTGTGTGTGTGTTTATACATGCGTGTGTCTGTGTTAGTGTGCTCCTAAGTGTGTGTTCGTACATGCCAGCGTCTTTGCATTCCAGAAAGTGGAATTAGGGGAACAGGCCCCTTTCCTCCGCTGCCATGGGACACCTTAGCATCAGACAACCTGTCACCATATTGCCCTGGCAACGCATCATATTTGGCCACCAAGGAGGATCAGAAAAAAATCATCTTGGGAAAAGATCCGGTTTCGTCATCAACAATGCGTTTAAGCTGAAAAAGATTCCTAAGATGTGGTAGAGGCATTGAGACTTTGTGAAAAGAGGTTAGTGAAAATGGATAATATGATGATAATGTGACACTCTACTCATTTACGTCTTTGAGGAATTATCAATTGATTTTGCTCTGGATTTCTTTCTATGAAGCTTTTGTGTAATTCTTTTGCTTGGTGTCATATCTGGGGTAAGTTGTCTCCTCCGCTGATCTCAATGTGTCAGATATGAGAAATCAGTTTTTTGAATATCATTCTATTTGGAAGAGCTCTCAAGTTCAGTATAGTCTGATGTCTGAAGTGGAACAGATTTGCATCTCTAAGCTGAGATCTTTCAAGACAAATCAACTCCAAATAAAGGCTATTCAGTGAAAATGGCAGTTGTCATACTTTGAAGTAATAAGCACCATTGATTACAAATATTACACACTGAGTTGTGGCTCTCTAGCACAGCACACTATTGATTTGTACTGTGTTGAGTACATTCTTTGGAGATTTGTGCAAGGCTTTTGAAACTATTGATCACAACGTGTTAAACTGCTTTCCATTAATTGTAACTCGTATCTTTCTGGTAGAGTTCAGACGATTGTTGCCAGTGATTTCAAATGAACTACCTAAATGGCTGACAAAGGTTTCCAACTTGTGGTTACTCTATATGCTGATGACACCATTTTGTATGCCATTGGCTCAACTGCAAATGAGGCTGTCTCAAGATTACTTCCAGCCTTTTTAGAGCACACAGCTTTAACATTCTTTTTCTAACCCATTTTCCAAACGAAAATATAATCTTACATAGCAGATTTTCCTGAAAAAACCCAGAATATTATCCACAAATACTTTCTACACTAGATTATGGAGATACCATCTATGCTCATGTTCTCAATACTATTAAACCATTGTGCGCTATTTGCCATAGTTGGAGGTCATCACTGACATTTAGAAGGCATCAGCATACCAAGACACCAGATCAGAGGATAGGTTACTTTTAAAAGTTCCTCATACCAACTCTGAAATGGGGTAGATTGGTTTAAAGCACTATGCACCTCAATAATGAAATGAAATGCAGAAGCAGCTGAGCTACATTCATGCCTCTGGGGGGTTTTAAGTACTACTCATAACATGTCAGTCAGTGTTTCATCAACTATGCACCACGCAAAGTTCATGGCTAAGAGGACGAAGAAGATCTCCCAACTTTTCCACTAGCACCAACATGCTTATCAAATTTGCTATAGATATTCAAGATTTGCAGAGGAAAAACTCTAATGACTTTTATCACCTTACCTTTCCTTTAGCGCCACCAGCTGGTGAAAGTTGTCACTTATATATTAAATATATACTATATTTATGTGAAAAAAGTTTACCTCTGTTTGATGGATTGGCATAACACTTTTTACAAACATACATTTATGGCTCCCATAAGATTTGATGACTTTGGTGATCTCTGGGTTTTTCATCTAGCCAGAGACAGAGGTTTTTGATTTTGAGTGAAACGTCTTGACCACTGTTGGATAGATTGGCATGTTCAACCCAGCGTGAACTTTGATACCTTAACTTTCCATCCAGCACAACAGTCACATCAAAATTGTATTTTACAAAGTCCAATACTTTGAATTATTACCAAATATCTGCAAAATTAATGACGTTCCCATACACCTCAGCTGTCCTTTGTGTTTAGTCTTTGTTTAGAGAATGTTAGCATGTTAAAAACCTGAATAAAGGCAATGTATGTGGTAAAGGTTACCTGCTAAAAATCAGCATGTTGGCATTGCTCTCAGGACTGCTGTTCCCTAATACAGCCTCTCAGAGCTGCTAGCATGGCTGAAGACTCTTACTCACGTTTAATAATACATTTGAATGGTTTGATTACTGTGACTGTTTGTGTAACTGAATGATCTTATGGTCATGTTGTAGATATGTATTTCGTGTATGAGATGCATGGTGGTCTGATACATGCATTTGGTAATGGTAGGCACATACAGACAAACAAGCCCAGAGACAGAGAAGCACACTTTTTACACATACTGTAAATATACCGCCAGACACACATTCACACACACAGTTGGACTTGGCCAGTGCTCTGGGAGCTGATAGCTGTGAATCTGTTGTGTTGAGTATGGGCCTGCAGTCCCCTCGCTCCCCAAGTGAGCAGAAAGGATAAACACAGTTCTGGATAAACCTCTCTCTCATGCTTTCTTTCCCTTTCACACTCACGCACGCGCACACACACACACACACACAACAGCAGCAGCAGCAGCAGCAGCAGCAGCAGCTCTATCTCTCTATTCCCTCTATCTATCACATACACACACAGCCAGTTTCACTTGCATTCTGTTTTTCTAACACATCATCACCCTTCCTCCTGCTCTCCCTTCATGTACACTACTCACTCAGCTTTTAACCCCATTTATTTCATTTATGTATCTCCATCCCTCGTTCATCACCATAACTCTTCTCATTCCCACACACTCCCCTCCCTCCCTAATCCCTCTCATCATCCCGTCCTCTTTCCTCATTGCTCCTCTTCCCCCTTCCCTTTGTCCTCTTTCCTCTTCCCCCTTTCCTATTCTCTGTCACCACCTACATATTCCACGTCCTTGTCTCACTGCCTCTCTTCCACACTCCACTCATTCCTCCTCATCCATCCTGCTTTTCTCTTTTGTTGTCTCCCTCCTGCCTCCTGTCTTTCATCAAAGTCTCGGGCACCCTGAGGTGCAGTCAGGGTCTTAGTTCCTCTGTTACTAAGGGTAGTCACACCTAGTTGGCTTAGAGTAGTTACAGACCTGGAGCAGTGTCATCCTCATTTCAGTCTGAGAAACTAGGTTCCATTGACAAACTGGTTTGCAGATTAAGTGTACCTCTGACATTGTGCCAGTTATTGGCTCTCATTGGCTTGAGGCTTGGGCATGAGGAAATGCTGGAATGTCTGTCGTTTTAATCAGAAATCATCATTACCAACTGACACACATAGATGGACCTCTAACAATAACTACAGCTACACTGAGGTGCCAAGAGGCTCTTAAAATAAAAGCCGTTACTCTTAAATTAACAGACAAAAATTTTTATTTTATTACTAACTTTTAATAAGGAGATATTTTACAGACTAAAACTTGGTGAGAATTTTCCTGAGTGATAGCTGGGAACAGTCAGCTGACAGTGTATAACAATCACTTTTCAATTATGTGAAAAAATGAAACGACTGGTAAGTGAAATCAAAGTCTTATATTGCAAAGAGATGCACTGTAAAAATGTGAAATTTACAATTCTGTGAAATCATGACATAAAAAAACTGTAAATAGAAAAACAATAAAGAAGTGTGTAATTGTAATACATTAATATGTTGTAAAATACTGAATAAAATACAACTGTTGATGTTAAAGTAAAAATATGTTAAAAGAATCATATTTCTTGTTTCTAGTTTTAACACGTAAAACAAGTTGTATTGCAAAAAGCAATGCATTACAGTTAAAATGACAACATTGTTAAAATGTTTTTTTAATCAGGTAGATGTTTTTTATATAAGGAAATAGACCATATTACATTTTACAAATTCATATGTTATACTTTACAGATAAGAAAATGTACAAATACAGTAAAATTATGTAAATATGAAGGGTTTAAAAACGGGTGATATGTCTCTTTAGAGATGAGTAGGCCTATATTTAACAATATATCAGCAGTAGACTAGAAGTAAAATAATTTTATAGACCAAATCATGCAGTTCATTTACAGTAACTTCTTGGTAGAAAACCACTCCTTCACATACAACTTTAATGGTGTGGAGTAAACGGGGACAAAATGACAAAGAACAAGAACGGCAGATATCTGTTTTCAGTTCAAGAGAAAATGGTTACATCTTGTTATGTATGGGGATGCCAGGCACCGGTAAAAAGTGGAGAGCGGGTCAAATTTTTCAAAAACAGCTTTCAGTGTCTGAGGCGGAGGTGGTGGTGACGCTAGCTAATCGGTATTGAATCAGTACAGAATATAAAACTATCCCACCAGAGATGTGAGGTTGGTTGGAGCACCATGTTTAACTTTATCTTTAATGTTACATCTGAAAATAACATGACATTTATTCAGATTACAAAATGTGATTAAATCATGCAATGCGTGGAAAAAGTCATGAAATCTAAACCACTGGTTTGTGTATGTGGACACCAACTTTCCTTGCGACACTCAGCATGACTTTTGGTGGTAATGCACTTAGTATGCTGGTTGCACACTGCCAACAAAACATGGATGTAATTCAGGGGCACAGATTATTAATCTAGAGCACAGTTTATAAACTGTACACAAAGATTTCTAAACCAATAGCACAGATTTACCCTAAGCCCCCCTTTTTTGCCCAGAGGGGCAAAAAACATGGCAGTAAACATGGAGTATGTTTTTGTGGACAGATGAATTACAGATTTACTTTACAATATTACAATATACACTGACAAAAAAACTGCCTGCCTGTAACAGCATATTGGAATTGAAAGAAAACCCATTATTATAATTTTCAAATGTGAAGCCCAGATTTCCACATAAGGTGACAGGTAATGTAAGTGCAGCTATCTGCTCCATAACTATTCATCAGTTCTTTATTTTTGCGTCAACCCTGTTCATCAATTGTAAATAATAAAATGTTTGGTTTTTGTTTATCCTTTTTCTGCTCTATCACAGAAATACATTCCCGCGAAAATTACTGTGTTTGAATTTTGAACTTGATGAGCTCACGTCTCGTCCACTCACAGAGCTGTAGCGTTTGTTTCTGTTCTTTAATTGGCTAACAATGTATTTGCGGGAGCAGGCAGCCTGGAGAAGTCACGGAGGAAGAAGCAGCTCGTTCACAGTGAGTAAACTGAGTGCGCACGGTCTGCTAGTGCATGGAGCTGTGTGTTCGTGATAACATACATCTGTCACACAGGTAAGCAAACTTGAAATGTATAACCGTTTGTTCTAAGAAAGAAAAGTGATCTAGCTTCTGTTTGTGACCAAGGGTAGACATAACGTCTTCAACATCAACTGAGGGGGTTCGTTCTTAACACTTAACTGTGAAACCACCAGATCTACATATAACTTTCTCTGTTGGTTGGTCGATCAACAAAAAAATTTCCACGCTTTGGCATAAGTGTACAGGCAAACTGTTTCTCAGCCTTCTGCTATCAATGTATGTGAAGGTGCTCCCCAGGGCTCAAATAATGCAACAACAAATGAAAGCAATGAATTTCCACAGGATTTCAAGGAGACTTTTCTGAGGAATGTATGTTTATTCTACCTAAAATTGCAAGGGCAGCTTCTGCTTCCAGCTTCAACAATACAGACAACTGTTGAAGAGATGCAAAATATACATCAGTTGGGACAGGATTACACTATAAGTGAACTACGTTCACAAAAAATTACCTGTGTCTAACAGACGATGCTATTGCTAAAATCTGTGATTGTGTGAAGGATTCAGATCTGTTCTCTGTCTGTCACGGGGGACCACTGAGAACAACATATTCAAGAGCTCAGACTTTCAAAAAGATGTTCAAATACATAGAGCCTAGAAAAGTAAATTTAGGAAATGACGAAAACATGGCACAAAGGTTTGCTTACTACATACCTCTAAAACAAACTGTGAGTAGCTTGCTAGAATCAGATTTATGGAAGAATTCTGTGTCACAACAGTCTCATGAAACACACTCAGATGATTTTTGTGACATAAGTGATGGTCAAAACTTTAAGTCCAACCAGTTATTCATTGAAAATCCAGAATGCCTGAAGTTAATTCTGTACCAGGATGCTTTTGAAATTGTCAATCCCCTTGGCTCTAAGAAAAAACACAAAGTTGTTGCAGTCTATCTTTCTGTGGCGAATTTGCCTTCTCATGTGTGGTCTAATACTGATCACATGTCCCTTGTCTTATTGTGTGGAGAAAATGACCTAAAACAATTTGGAAGTGCTAAGATTTTCTCACAGATGTTGGTGGATTTAAAAGGTTTGGAGGAAAATGGAATAACTGTAGATGGTGAAACAGTTAAAGGGGCTCTGTATTGTATTGCTGTTGTTAATTTGGGTTCACACAGCATTGGTGGGTTTACTGAAAAATTTTGTCATTCTGAGTACTTTTGCAGATACTGTGAAATCACATGAAGTGAGTTTCAGAGTGATGATCCAATGTATGTGGTCCACAGCGCACCCCTGAAAGGTATAATTATGCTGTTGGTGATCTACATGGTGAAGACGGACACAGCAGCAAAGCCATAAAGGTAAACTCTGTTTTCAATTCTCTGAAATCTTTTCATGTTTGCCAGCCTGGTATCCAACCTTGTTTAGGCCATGACATATTTGAGGGTGTTTTATCATATGATGTTGCAATGTACTTGAAGTATTTCATTAAGAAAAAGAAATGATTTACATATCCACTTTTGAACAGGCGCATTAAGCAGTTTAAGTACAAAGGAGCTGATGCTCTAACAAAGCCATATGCTGTCAACTCAGAGGGGTCCAAGCTTCCCGGTCAAGCCATTCAGAACTGGAATTTCTTAAGACAACTGCCTGTATTAATTGGTGACAAAGTGCAAAATCCAGAAGATGATGTGTGGCAGTTAACTCTGCAGCTTAAAGATATTGTTGATATGATTTGTGTGCAAAAGATTTCGTTGTCCCAGGTAGCCTATCTTGACATTGTAATCCAAGATTATTTGGAATCAAGAAAGTGTTTATATCCTGAGACTCCACTAAAACCAAAACACCATTTCATGTGGCATTACCCAGCATTAATTTTGAAATTTGGACCCTTGAAGAGTATGGACAATGCGTTTTGAAAGTAAACACAGATGTGCTAGGCATTTGAAAAACTTTAAAAACATCTGCCTGACTTTATCCGAGAGACATCAGATGTTTCAGGCAAATCTCTCAGCTGGCCCAGGCTGCAGTCAGCTGCTGAAAGTCAAAGATAGTTGTGCTTTTTATCCCAGCCTTTACAGTGATGCAATTAAACATGCAGTGAGAGGGTCTGGCTTCTCAGAACACAACACTGGTGTTTCCACAGACACACAGTATAAAGGTGCATCATATAAAAAAGGGCATTTCCTTGTGTCAAACAATGATGAGTCCATGGAGTTTGGAGAACTTCTCATGATTTTAATTCAAAATGATGAAGCTGTGTATTTTGTTACACAGAAAGCTGACTATCATTCTGAATACCATCTGTACTCAGTGACAAAACAGAGTACAAGGTTGCAGTGTCTGAACATTAACGACTTGGTAGATTTTTATCTGTTACCATCATATATCGTTAATGGGCACCAAGTCATTCCACTGAAACACAGTGTGTTGTCAAAATAAACATGATCTTGGCCTCTGTGGTAAAGAAACTACACAAAAAATGCAAATGTATGCTTAGTAAAAGATAAAACACTTCTTGAAAAATATGACAGTGACAGCAGTTTTTCCCTTTTAGATGTACATGATTAAAAAGTGTAAATCCTCACTCACATTATATATTCAAGCTGAAACAATACATTGTCTAAATAAACATGATATTGGTCTCTAGTAGAGAAAGCATACCAAAATGCACATGTATGATTAGTAAAAATGCTAAAATACTCAGAAATAAAAAAGTGACAATGTGTTAATTCTTACTCAATTATATACTCAAAGTATAGGTTCCTCTAACCTGTATATGTGTCCAAGTGTCTAATTACTTCTTGATTCTTGAAAACGGATGTCATTCTTCCTAGGATCCAGAAAGGACTGACATGAAGCAAACATTTCTAAGCACCGCCATCACTGAGGTGTTGCCTGACCTTCCACAGATGACAAAAGATATTCTAGAAGAGCATTTAAAATCCCTTGGGATTGAGACATACAATGATTTTCAGTTTATTGAAGAAGCAAATCTACTGTCAGCCTTGAGGCCAATTCATGCCCGAAAAGTCATTGTTGCTTGGAAGCTGAGATGTAAGTCCAGTTTTGCAGTACAGAATGCAACCAGTGCCCAAAGTAGCATGCATACAAGATCAGTTAGAAATATAGAGGTATGCACATTGTGGTCCTGATAACACTGTGTGTGTGTGTGTGTGTGTGTGTTTATTTGTTTGCAGGCCAGACTCCTGAAACCAGCAACTCATCTGTTGTTGACTCACCAGGACCTCCTGCATTCTTTGAGTCTGTTTCACCCAGAAGTTCATCCTCAACTTCTTCCAACAGCTGCCAAAGTCCTGATGTAGACTGAGTGGACACCTTTATGATACCGTGGGATAAGTTCCCAGAAGAACTGATGCAGTCATTGGAGAGAGGAAAACAACCAAGTCCACAAATGAGAAGGGAGATGGTCTGTATCGTGGAGTCTGAGATGATGCGAAAAAGTTCTTGCATAAGTAAAAGGGTCTCCACTGAAGTTGCCAAAAAGATGGTGGCAAAATATTCTAAATCTCTCCAAGACATAATAGAGGGGGATGTGATTGGGCCGGGGTATCACTCTCTGGTCAAACAACTGCAAAATAGGGTAGAGAATGTGAGGCGATCTACGACCCCAAAAATAAGAAAACAAAAGCATCGCACTGATGAGTCTGACACAGACGAAGTCCCTCCAGAATGGAGAGCAGCAATCCAGGACACCTATGGGTGCAACTGGGATTTAAAATTCCTGCCCGTAGGAGAGACCCCAGAGAGCCAGGAGGAAAAGAAAGAAAAACTGAAGATGATGATTCAGCAAACTGAAGCAAATCCAGAGGAGGTCAAACTTCTGATGAAGGTGACTTTCCTACATATAGCGTAAACAAGTCAACCAGTCAAAATATTAAATACCTTCTGGAAGAGTGGCCTTTTTTGTTTGATGAACTTGGCATGGCAGTCCACTTCAAGGAACTGACTGGAATTGGGCTTAAAGAAACTTTCACACGTAATGTGGATCTAAAGGGGAAACGGCCACTCAACTACATGAACACTGTTTGTGTGAACAAGCAGAAAGTTTTTACAGAGTGTAACAAAGTTTTAAGTGATGGGAGGAGACCTAAGTGGTTGCTCTGAAGATGTCAGAGAGATGGTGCTGCTTTTGCTGTCCTACTTTGATGAAAAGAAAGATGCAATGTTCTGTTACGTGGAGGACACATGCCTGGCAGGGGAAGTACATATGGACCAAGTTTGCTTGACCCACTGTTGTTGTGTGCAGTAAGTTAACATTTCTTTCTTGGTCTTTCTTTTATTCTCTCTGTATTTCCCTATTCATTTCCTTTTCTTTCTTTCTTTATCTATTTGGACACAAATTCATGTTGCCAAATGTTTTTTGCTACTTTATGCTCTTGAGGTTAGTCCAAATGGCCTTTAAGGCCTTACATTTCTCTCCCATAAGCCTGCATATACACTGATCTCTGTTTTGATGTTAGGCAATTAAACTTTAAAAACATGATGCTATAATTGTTATGTAAAATGTTTCAGGAACTCAAGTCTTGTTTGAATTTTGTTTGATTATGTTTTGTCGTTGTCCCCCTCCCACCCTTCTTTTTTTAGGACGATCCTGTTATTCTGCAGGGTGGTTCATGCTGAGTGTGGATGGAAACATTGTACAGGACAACATCCCCTCCTTCATTTCTGCTCTGTGCATGATGTTTGGCAGCTACTATTGCTTCAACATCCACTACCCATCACAGCTGGTATCAACCCTGGAGTTTCTGCAGAGGTGTGTCTATTTGGCTTTTTAATTGGCTTTACCCAACATTTTCACTTGATTGAACTCAAACAAATCAAAAGTAGCTGCTGTAGTGACTTTGTCATTTTACCCTTTTCTCTTCTTCCTCTATTAGTAGCTTAACAGCTTGAAGAAAAAAAAAGTTTTCCTTCTATTTTCACAGGTGTTTTTTCTCCATCAACCCAGAGAAGGGCACTAAAGTGGAGAGAACAAATGCATCCCATCTTCACGTGAACCCTAGAGTCCTTACTTTGATTCAGGAACTTTCGGATCATGAGTGGCATGATGTCTGAACATGGACTACACTCAGTAAGATTCATGACTCGGCTCATTATTGGCTCAGTTCTTCAGCTTAAAAGGCTACATTTTCAGATTAAATCGTTAGTTTGTATGCAGATGTTCCTGAGGTTTATTTTTCTTATTTCTGTATTGTAAAACCCAGGGGTCACATACATCCATATTGGCTGTGGCATGTCTTAGTTCTGTTTTGTACTGAGTAATACATTTTACACACTGTCTACACAAACATACTGTAAGTCTGAGGCTATTGTAAAAAAAGGGGGAAAAAAACTATGAAACATTTTTGCTGGTGCTTTATGATATGATTTTGGTTAAAGTGACGCACTTGCAGTTGCACAAAATACCAGCACACGCACATACATGATGGGGAAGTAAGCGGTTGCACATGAGGGGTAGAAAAAGCTGTATAGAAATCCAACACACTGTTTTAGCAGAGAGGCAGGGTTTATGAGGGGCAGTCTAAGAAGCCTTTTTTCCCCAGTGGCTGCACCATTGCCTGGGGTTCTTAGCCCTGTCACTTATTTTCAAAGGAGAGAGGCTGTCACTAAATGGTGTTTTCTATTCTCTGTAAAGCACATATTAAGAATATGTTTGTTGGAGATGACAAATGTTTTTGTTCACTGCTTTTAGTTTAATAAATTCTTCGAAAGTTATTGGATTTTTAAAAATCTTTCAGTAAGGTTGTTCTCAAGGTATCAAGCTTTGCTTTTCAAATTTGAAATGCTTAATCTGTGTACACTGGGTTACGTTTTTCACATTTCTGGTAAAAACCATCCATAACATCTATTAGAAGGCAGTGCAGTTTAAATGAAATCATCTAATCTTCCAATTGGCCTGTAATGTGTAGAAACAGTTTCTATTTTTCACTGCGTAATAATCCTAACAGGTGATTAAAATACTTTTAGACAGTTTACAGAATTAAACTGGCAGCTGTGGTTGCCAGAATAATTTTGTAAAAACTACAGTAAAAATGTAAACAGCTTTACAAAACAACCTGTAAATTTAACATCTCAAAACTGTAGTAATTCACAAAAAGTACATTGTTAATTTGTAGATTTAACAGCCTCTTTCTACTAATTTAGCAGGATCATACTGCTTTTACACTAATTATTTCAGTAAAATTTACATGCAGTTGTTGCTTATTGTAAAGAAAATCCCAGTAACATTTACAAGTTGTTCTGTAAAGTTGTTTACAATTGTTCTGCATTTTTTACTAAATTACTCTGGCAAACACAGCTGCCAGTTTTTTTCAATAAAAATGACGGGATTTTTTTTACAGTGTGGGGCATTTTTATTTATTGGCCATTGTAAGTAAAATTTCCCAGCATGCCTTGAGACAATGTGGCTGTAAAGTTAAATTAAGTTAAATTGTGTTTTAAATCATTATAGCTGTTTCTTGGCACCTGTCAGTAGTGTCATCACTCTTTACATTACTTACAGTATTTTTGGTAGTTTACAGTTACAGTTGTGAAGAATTCAAATATGCCTCCATGTGTGCCAAAGTTAGTTGCACGTTATTGCAAGTTACATGAACAGTTAAAACTCCCCCAGTAATTAAGTATCTGTGCATGCTTTCAGATGTAAGGCAATGCAGTCTTTCCAATGTTTCCATAGCATTCTTTTTGCTTTGCCAAATGATGTGTTTGGTTTCAGATACATCTCTAGTGGTTACCATCTTGTAAGTAATGTTTTTGTTGTTGTTGTTGTTATTAAATCACTAGGAATGTCCTTGCAGAAAAACTTGCATGGTTTCACTGATAATTTCTGTTTTACAAAGGATTTTTTCCAAAAAACACACAATTTATGAAAACTATGGTTTTTAATCTATATATATATATATATATATATATATACACAGTATAATATTTCTGGTATTTTGGTATTTTGCATTAGTACAACAAGTAACTGTTATTTACCATTTTTGAATATCACAGTATTCTCCTGTATTTTAATATGTTTTTTCTAGCACCCTCGTTGCCAGACTTTTAGTCTTTTCATGATTTTTTTTTACAGTGTGTCAGTCATTGATGAGAATCTTCTTACTCTATGTTGTTATGTATTAAGTGCTTTAGTGTATTTGAAGAGCCATGCTATATCTAACACTCAACCTACTGTAACACATCTTTGTGTAATAACTGTCAGGTATGGTAATCTTGATTCCTCTTATTTGCTCCATTTATATTCAGGTTTTCCTCACTTTTTACAGATTTTCTGTTTTACCTTCTACTACATGTCAGTTTGTGAGTCAAAGAATTACAGTGACCACAATGATCCCTGTCCTGCAAAAAGTTCTGTGACAAATTTTGACAAATTTCTGGAAGCACTGGTAAATGACTGCTTGCTATGAGATTCGAAGTAAATTCACTGTAGATTTAAAGAGTCTGACCTGCTCTGCCACTAGCATCCATGGGCCTCTGGTTGAGACACACAGACACCCACCCTACCCCCACCCAAATGGTCTCAGCACTAAATCACGGGTACACCCGGTGGCTACTACTGCTGCTACTGCTCACATGAAGGAACAGACACTCAAAAAACATACATTCACCCATACAGCATGGACGTATCTGCACAAAAACACTGTTCTTTATACAAATGCTTTGAATAGAGATGAATTAAGACACCTTGAGGTTTTTATGGACTTCACATATGGTCCGCCAAAAGAGCCTGAAATCTGGTCGCTATTCAAGCATTTAACACTGAAGGCTGATGTTTACACAATAGACTACGTCCATGCTGTAATGAAACGAATGTATGTTTTACAGTGTCTGTTCACTCATGTGTTTGACAACGGCGTGGCTAACCACCGGAGGTATCGCCCGCGGTGCGGGGCTGTTGGTGAGGAGGCTGAGTGGTCAGTGTGTGCCCAGTGGCGACGATCGGCTCTTTAAATCTACAGTGGTTCAGACTCATAACGGCTGATCATTGCAATGCTGGTAACTCAAAATTGTCTGAAACACACGGTTTCGAGATCGTCAATGGGAATAAACAATGATTCGCGCGACCGCAGGCGTGGTGAAGGTGGGCAGAAGAAGATCTGTGAGGAAAACCTGAGATATGGAAATGAGACAGGCGTCGGATTACCATGCCTGACCGGTTACCTGAGATGGTTACAAGCGGGTTGATTGAATGGCGTGACTGAAGCGCGGTAACGGCGGTGGAAGATTCTCATCGATGAGCCGTGGTTCAAAGTCTGACGGCAATTAAGCGTGATGAAACTCTGGGAGAATACTCGTGATATTCAAAATGATGACCAACTGATTGCTTGTTGTGTAATACAAAATACCGAAATATTATGCTGACAACAATATGCTGTAACGCCATAATATGGATTAAAAACCGCGGTTCATGGATGATAATTTTGGAAAGAATCTTTTGTCAAACAGAGGTATCGATGAACCATGCTGAAATTCAACAACGGCAACAACTGCGGCTGATACTTGGATATTGAGATATCACGAAACCAAACTTGCATCATTTAATGATAAAAAAAGTATGGGCAGCGTTGGACTTTCATTGCCGATGCGCAGGTCCGCAGTGCTGGGGATGGCTGTTCGTGTGACTGCAGTGGCACGTGGGCGTGTTCGGGGTGCTTCCGCGAGCTGCGAGCTCACTGGCTGGTGGTGACACTGACGGGTGCTGGCTGGCTATGTGTTTGAAACACAGTTGGCAGTTAACTTGCAACCACATTATCTCGGCGTGCTGAGAGGTACAATGACGATAATAAAATGCCCCACTAAAAAAATCCGTCATTGTTGAAAAAACTGACGGCTGTTTTGCGGGTGATTTAGTAAAATGCGGAACAGTGTAAACAACTGCGGAACGGCTTGTAAATGCGATTTTCTTTAATGGCAACAACTGCATGTACTGGTGTAAACGGTGTGATCCTGCTAAGTGAAGAAGGCTGTTAATCTACAAATTAACAATGTGCACAATGATTACAGTTTGAATGGGCAGGTTGTTTTGTAAACTGTTGTTACTGTGAATTTCTGAGGTATTCTGGCGACCGCGACTGTAGTTCATTCTGTGACAATCAAAATGACGCAATCTTACTGTTGAGATTATTGCGCGTTGAAAAATGAAACTGATGCGTTACAGACCGATTGGAAGATGGTCGATTCGCACCGCGCTTCTAATGGTCGTTGTGGTTTACCGAAGTGAAAGGCATGACAATGTTTGCAGATGAAGCGTTCAACAGCGGTTAACCTTGCTGGTTTTGGTCGATAACTCCGGGAAGGTTGTTAACAAGGCGATGAACAAGGCGTTTGATGTCCAGTGGGCGTGTTCTTGTGTGACGGCACGGAGGATGAAGCACCGTTGACCTCGCGGTGGTGGGCGGGGTCAGGGGCAGACGTGTGCGGCCTGAAGGCTGGCGAACTGCCTCAAACCACTGCCTCTCTCTTCAAAACAGTGGTTCTGCGGCGCACCCGCCGCTTTCCCATCGGTAATGACGCGTGCTGTTATTTTGTTTTCTGGTGCGTCGCACCAACAAAATCATATCATAAGCACTCGGCAAATGTTTCTGGTTCGCCTGCAATATTGCCTCAGACTTATGTTCATTAATGAACAGTGTGTACTCGGTACAAGGCACCGAACTGGACTGCCGCAGCAACCAGACAGCCAATGTGACCCTGAACTGAAATGAAACCTCGGGGGCATCTGCATCACAAACAACGTTTAATCGAAAATGTGGCGAAGAACGGTATGGCGAGCGGTCATGAATCTTGCGAGTGTCCATGTTCCAGACTGTCGTGCCACTCATGTTCCGGATCTGAATCAGCCAGACTCGCCGCAGGACATTCTCTCCGCTGGTGCCCTTCTCTGGTTGATGACTGCCAGTAATGAAGGAAGCTTTTTTCTTCAGCTGGCCACTAATGGAAGAGAAAAGGTAGTAAGAGTCGCATGCACGATTTGTTTGATTCAATCGAAACGAAATAGCTGGTAAGCCAGGTAAACACGCCTGCGAAACTTTCAGGGTTGTTACCAACTGTGATGGTGGTGAATGTTGGCTGGCGTAACTGCCAGGCATCATGCACGAAAATGAAGAGATATTGTCGTAATACATCAACACATATTATTGGAACTAGACTCATTACGTGGCCAGAAAAATGAAATGAATGGAGTCATTCTTCAGTCTTCATGCACAATGTACACTATTCCTATGGTGAAGTATCCAAGGATTATTGTTTGGTTGTACGAGCAAATTAATGTAGGAAAATGCAGCATATAATGAAAGGATCTTAGATCTAGATTTTAACATGGATATTTTTTCTTTTCTTCAGGCCTTTTAGGTAATGCCTTATCATTACTTCTCACATCATACCAGTATGTACTTCAGTAGGTCATGTTCTGCTTTTCTCAAATAAGTGTATCAAATTACCACAGACCAGGTGCCAATTCTGACAGTTCAAACTCAACAAATATTTATCAGATAAGAGATAACATATGAAAGTAGCCTGAGTCAGAATTGAAAATGTCAGGTGATGTACAGTATATGATTTGTGTCAACACACTCAACAACACATGAAAAACAGTTCTGATGAGGGACACAACTGATTTGAGGAACAGATTTACCTGTTGCATTAACTTACAGGACTTTGTAACTCACTTTGCCACTACCCAAATGCTTAAATCCTAAACCTTCCATCCATGTCTCTTCTACTCGCCAGAATAATGTGCTTGTGTCTTTAGCACAAATATCACCTATCTGAAGTTTCAATCCAAAGCCATCAGCAGCAGTTATAACACCCACATCTGCTGAATCCCATGACAAAAGCAGCTGTTTGACCTGATACATTCATGAGAGGACTGTGTAGCACACTGAGCCAACAGGAGGCTCCAGGCACAACTGATCTCAGCACCACCCCCAGGAGCAGGCTGCCACCTGTGATGATCAAACACACACCGTGTGGTTAAGCCAGCCATCTGACCGGAGAAAGACATGTTTTCATGTGCCTGAAAAGGTAAATGCTCGAGGAGTGAAACTCTGCGTGTGGAGGTGGATAAGCACTCTTTTACCAATATTATAGGTATTGTTAGTCTCATAATAGATTTAAGATGATTAATAGTTTCTAATGTGTGGTTGTGAACAAGATTCTAGAACAAGTTTACTACTGCAGACTTGTAATGAATCTTGCAGACAAATTTTAGATACTAAATCTTTAAAACTGATTTTATGGACTTACTTCTGTATTGAACTATTTATTCTTTGCAAGACACATAAGAAAAATATTTTCCCACCAATAAAGCACATGATAGATCTACAGGAAGAAGTTTAAATCAACCTAGAACGCTGTAAAAGCTAAGTTATACTAACACCACCTTTTCTTGTGACCCAGTCACCAAAATGTTCTATTAACCTTTCAAGGACCAGTCACACATTTGGGGTAGATATGTACTGTGGTGTGAATTAGCTATTTCATTCAACATAACAGGGGTTGTCCTGTAACAAGACTTCACTGACAGATTCAGACTATCTTATGCAAGTCCCTGCACTGCCTGGGAGGCTCAATCCAGGGCATAAATCTTCCTTTTTGTCTTATGTTCTGTGGAGTGTTAGCTAGTGTTAGATAGTGAGCCACAGTGGGCATCAAAGGATCATAGTTTCACCTGAGAAACTGTCTGAAAGCATACATACAGACAGACAGACATGGACTTTGAATGAAAACGAAATACCTTGTTACAGCAAACTTCCCCTTTGAGCCGTCTTCTCTTGTATAACCTAATGGGTCCAGTTTTATTCATCAAATGAATCATTTCATAACACAGGCAGACGCACAGACACATACATCAAGTACAAAGAAGAAATGAAAAGATAGAAAAATTGCTCGCATTTCTTGAACCAAATCATTTTGGTTGCTTAAGAACCAAGTGTAAGAACCACCTGTATGTTGTTAATAAACCTGCATTAAGAGATTTTTTTTCTTTGGCAATTTTTGTGGAAGCAAAAACAAGCTGTAAATGCAACATCAATATTTGATATATCACACTTAATACAGTTAAGTTTTAAGTTAATGCATCAAATCTTTAACTAGCAGGCAATAATTTACACCTATTGCAAATATGGAACAACAGTAACATTTATTTTCTGATGCGTGTCTATCCACCCGATGAAGGTAAGGCCAGTACTGACTCTAAACTCTGCTTTTGGTCTCAACCTCTTGGTAAAAGTCTGGCTCTTTAACTGCTAACTGCTCCACTATTTTCACCAGATAGCATCTAACTTTGTCTGTCTGTGGTTTGGTGCTTTTAGGAGCTTCTTCACTGAAAACAGTGCCCGCTGCTTCTGGAAACATTGCTGATGAGAGTGGCAAAAGTTACTAAATCCCCTCTACTTTCATTTTACAATTAATTCAGTTCAACATTCATTGCCAATATAAAAATATTGATAGCAGCTTTAAATGGCAAGTAAGAATGATTTAAGAGAGTTTGTCCTATACACTAAGTATTTTTTTTCTAGAATTTTTCAAGATACTAATCAGCTTCATAAGTGATGCTGTTGTAAAAGTCATGAAGAAATGTAACAGTGTAGATTATGCTAACAGTCAAATTCATGAGCATACACCTTTGTGCAGTAAAGGGAGTTTGATGACTCGGAAAACTTGTAAAACGTGTAAAAGCAAATGCCTCTGAATGAGGCTTATTGTTCTATTGAGATACACAGGTAACATTTCACATCAGAGCCAAAGTCAAACATCCCTTCGGAGTTTGGACAATTGGAAGTGTATTTGTTTCTTTTGTCAGACCCTTATACTGCTACAACAGCAAATGTGTCACCTGCATGAAGAAGAGATAAATCAAACGATCCACAAGCATTCAAAATATATTCAACTGTTCTTTGGACTTGATCTGCCAAGCCATTAAATCCTAGCTGAGTCATTCTGCTGCGTCTTAATTAATGAGGCCACTTTGGAGATTTATTCTCAGGACCAATTACAGCATCTATGACTCTATGGCAAAATCAATCAGTGCTGTTAATATGACATCATAAGTGACTAAGCAACTCTCCTGAATGGCATAATGGCATCAATGAGAAGAGATGGCTTTGACAGAGCTAGAGAGTGTGTGCCAGATGACAACACTCTGTAATTAATTCAAAGTCTGTAATGTAATCCAAGTTGTCAAGTGTATTAAAATATCATTTCAAATGAGCGGAAAATGCACTAAAACCTAATGATATAATAAAATGATTGTAAATGTTACAATAAACTGTTATTCAAATACCTGCAAAAACATTATTTCTAAAGCCAATTGTGTGATGAATGTAACAGTTAGAAATATTATCTGGGTGGATACCAGTCAAATTGGTGTTGCTAAAAAAAAAAATCATTTCTGTATGATAATAATAATAATAATAATAATAATTATTATTATTATTATTATTATTATTATTTACAATATCCATATTCACCAATGTATTAGTCACTAGAAGATAGGCATCAAAATACCTTTTATCTCTATTGTTACTATTTCTCTAAATTTCAAGAATCAAACAGAAGGATTTAGAAGACCTACACAGCAAAATCAAAAAGTGTTAGATTTTCAGTGTTAGAGTTAAAAGCTAAAATATAGAGTCATTTCAACTCTTGTTAAAGGCTAATTCAACTACAAGATAGTTATTCCTCAGACAGTGTCAGTGTTGATACAGAGAGTTAAATTACATACTCTGCTAACAACTCTACAGAGTTGATTTCACTAGGTAGCCAGTGTTATTGCCAGAGGTCCAACATGTCTGTTTTTTCCAGCATGGAGGCGGGAGACCAGCCAGCTATTGTCTTTATTTTAGACTGGACGTGACCAGACAACACTCCAATTGTGACCAGGAGCAGTACTATTTATTTTAGCTGGTGGTTTATGCTAAATATCCCAGTTGCTTACGTAGCCTTAGCTAATCAGCTCACCATGTACTGCCTAGTTAATTGAAAAAAATAAACCTCTATCAGGTGTTGCTAAGTGAATTAATGGATCTAGTAACGTTTTGCTCATGGGGAAAATAGCAGTTAGCAGTTCACTGGTCCCTTACAAGCAACAGAACAGTGAGGTAACACTTTTATTTTCAAGGCGAGGACACAGTAACAATATGTTTTGAGATTATTCACGAAAGTTCATGCACTTGGTCTGTTTCTGTTTGTAGCACTAGTTTAAAAATATATATTTCTTTTAAAGGCCACTGTAGCAGTGTGATGTGATGATGGGGGAATTCAAATGAAAACACAGACTTTTGAAGTATGCGGATTAGCATTTCCGCTATCATGTTTACACACATAGTGCCACATTGCCATATTGTGTGACCTGTGCTATTGAGGACTGCTGTCCATTGTTCAGACAATATGTTATTGTAAAACCAGTGCTGTCAATATGTGGTGTGGCAGAAAATACAGGTTTGCTTGAAATCCAATCTTATTTTGTATGGTCTTGTTTTGTTTCCTTCTTTCATTGCAGTAGGGAATAATACTGTATAAGGGGGTGGATTTGGGGATTATGAATCGACTCCCTATGGTGTTTTTAAAATACAGATCAACTCTACAAAGAGTTAAATATTGAGTTCAATTCATTCAATTCAATTCATCCTCTACAGTGTTAATATGGCAGTAACTCTATTCAGTGTTAAAAAAGAATATATGGATAGTGTTAACTTTTGACACTACACACTAGTGTTGTATAAATTCAACACTCACCTGTGTTGACTAGTGTTAAATTTTAACTATTAAGAGAGTTGCTGCAACTCTGTCATAGTGTGAAGTATTTAACACTTTCAAAAGTGTAGTTTTAACTCTCTGTAGTGTGGGCCAATATACGAGGGGGCTCAAAAAGTTAGAGGAAAAACGACAGTTGGAAAAAACGGTTTAAGTTATGATGTTTATTTTTGCGTTGCAACATACATTTAAGGGTTCATGTTAGAACATGTTAGTACAGCAATGTACAGGTGCATTGAGATCAAAATCCCTGTATGATTCTTAACTATGTACTTTTTCCACGAACTTTTTGAAGCCCCCTTGTAGACACTTTCAAAGTGGTGAATTTAACTCGATAAGTGTTGAATTAACACTGCTCATTTTGCTGTGTATGACCCACAGTTGTAAAAAAAAAAAATATATAGAAAGACATTAGTGCAGTTTTTGCATGAGGTGCACAAAGGATTTTTCCAGTAGTCCCATTCGTCCTTAAATGCAACCATCTGGGAAATAGCACTGACACTCCCTTAATTTCTCTACTTTTTGTTAAATTATGATGATTTCTGTGGTTAAAGAGACATTCACGTTCTCCAGAGGATAAACCCTACTTATTTGGTGACTTTTGCTGTAGTGCCATTATGTGGTAGACATTTCAGATTTTTTGTGATATGTCTCTGTAACTGTTGGATGGAATACGTGTGATTTGGTTATATACATCTAATTTGGTTCAGACATAGATGTCATTCCCAGGATGAATCACAATAACTAACAATAACACAATAGCTGATCTTGACAAACCAAACACATTATGATTATAATTTGATTAGCTGTGGGCTGATGATAAATGTCATATCTGATGCAGATATGAATTTATTTTGGAGAAGGATAATTAGAAAAAACCACGCAAAAACTCCAGCCTCTCCATTTGGATCAAATCTCTTATCACTTCAGCCACTTCCCTCTGCCCATTTATCCCCTCCACTCTCAAACTTTAACGACATTCAGTAGATGAGTTAATTTAAAGTGAGCTCATATCAATCCACAAATTCAGCATGGATGCAGTCAAGGGGTAAATGTTTACTTCTTGCACTTAATTTGAGGCTAAAATGAGGCTAAATGATTACCAATGACCTGAACTACGAGGGAGACAGTGTTGGACAGTGATGACTTTCCTGACTGTTCCCTGGGCATTTTCTGACTCACTAAACCCAGACATGTTTGCATGCAAGAAATACATTTAAATGTGGGTTAAAGGAAAAAAAAAAAAGTGAAAATGTTCAAATGTTATGGCATAATTGACTGCAGCACCATTTAATTCCACATAACCTACATATTGTGACTGAACCAAAAGCCAAACTGACTGATCACCATACAGTATGTGCATATTCTTGCTGTTCAAGGATGTCATTTCCAAACTGTTACCTTTGTGAGAGCTTCAGAATAACACCCTTTGCTTTTAGCCTGATGACTCTGCATTTTCACACCATTCAACAAGCTTTTCATACTCTATTGGGGAGAGGTTGAGGGATTTTTACAGATAATCTTTTACCTGAATTTATTTATTTATCTTGTGTGTCCAGTCAGTGACTCCTCTCTTCTGTAAGCAGGAGGTCACTTTGTGTACATGTATGCAGGAGTGTATGCATACCTATCCATCTATTCCCATGTCTATAAATATATGTTGTAGTTCAGGAAGAAACACTATCAATTCACTACTCTGTTATTACACTAAAACATTAGTGCATAAATGGTCATATACTTAATTGACAGTAGTGGCTCTGCTGTTTAGAACACTCCCCACGTAAAATCAAGCATGTGCCAAATATTCAGTAGGGAACACTTGTTGTAATGAGAATGAAATCTTGCAGCAGTCACATATCACTGAGATATGGTCTATTTGTAGTACAAACCAAAAAGGTGGACAGTTCCAAAACTGAATGTCTAGGGATAAATAGCAACCATTTTAATATTCAGTTAATAAATGAAGTTATTCATCAAGCAACATCAGGTTTGTTTTATATCACTGCAAGTTGAAAGTATTTGTGTATTGGTTAGTCTGTTATTAGTCTGATGAAACAGATGATTTAAAGGATTAACCTGGAACACAAGGAAAATTATCTTTGACAACAGATCCTTCTAGACGATTAATCAAAAAACAAAAAAAAAGTATCTTGCTAAATGATTTCAAGTGTTTATGGTTGGTGCTTAACTATGTGCCTCTTTCTGGACACTTTATCGACCACCTCCCACCATTTCTCTCCTGAATTTGAGTATGGCTCGCAGTGAAACCACATCACATAGTGTTGCGTCATTTAACATTGCTCATAGCTAACTCTGGATGCATCATACAGACAGCATATTAGCTGAGAGGTGCCGATTTGGGGACTGACTATGATAAAATCCTTTTTTTAAGAGTTGACAAGTGAAATGATATATTGAAACCACAGCTGTAGGTATTTTGCTGCACATCATATGCTGCAGACTACTATGCCTTGCATCAAATAAAAAATGCATGGGGTCAAACTTCAGTTTGGAAAAGCTACTGTTGCCAGGCAAAACCTAAAGTTAGCTTACTTTGACAAGATAAACAGCAATATTTCAAGTCACAACAATTAAATAAAGCAACTGGTGTGTTTGTGATTTGGCCAAGCAGATTCCAATGGTGCCATATTTTCCCTTCAAAATGGAAAATTTGGCTGAAAGGTGACCAATTTTCAAAAATGACAATCACAGGAGCATACTGTTTAAAGTGTAGCTGATGTGGAAGCTAACACAACATGAGGAATCAGGGTTGGTGGAGGAATCAGCTACAGCCCGTGAGAGGCAGGAACAGGACGGATGATGTCATAAATTGACCACCCTGTGTTTAACATGATCGGTGTTTGCGCAGATTAGCTGACTGAACTGATCAGCTGATGTAGCATGCATGACTTACAGCACATATTTTCCCTGGCAATAAAGCTTCACTTCTGTACATATTTGACTGCAGTTTGTTTATAGCTGTGACGTTATGATGTAGGAGCTGTGATTAGGTGCCATTTCAGCCAGCAGCATCAAGTTAGCAGTGGTGGGAGATGATTGGATGCAAACTTGTGTATGCTCCTCCACACAGCATGCAGCACTGCGACTGGCTAAACAAATAACCCTTAGAGAATCAGTCAAAGTGTAGCCATACTCCAGTTGCTTTGCACAGCAAACAAAACTCCCAAAACTTTTTTTTTCCTTCCCTCGTTGCTGTTCCTCTCATCTTTCATTCCCTCTTCTCCTTCTTCTTTCCTCTTAAAACACTGGCACAGAGCTCAGCCAAAACTAATCGTTTTTTATTCATGCTTTTAGCAGGCCAACAGAAAGTATTGGATTCTTTTAAGATGGAGCAGGAGGCACAGTTTAAAAACAGCATTATCCTTCCAACAACCTTCAATCAATTAGATTCCCTATTAAAAAAAACACTACTAATGGGCACTAAAGAGTTCTGGCACACACACATACACACACATAAATTATCACTATTTTCTCTGTAAGTTGTCCCGAGTTTTTTAGTGATGGGCCAACTACGTCCACCTTAACACTTGGAAATACACATCCTTGTGAAAGAGGGCAGATGCAAGCATTTGGAGGTTATTCTGGATTGTACACTGGGAACCAGCTTGTCTGCTGTCCTTGATGTCACAAACACACACACACTCACACACCACAGCAAACCTCACTGGACAGAGCAGCCAACAGAAATGCTCTGGGAGTCAGTCAAACACCCCTATTGGCTGAGAGACCACTACAAACTCCCAATTAGAGCAGATAGTTTGAAGCAATGCAGAATAAACAGCTGTTACCGTTTTGGACAGTTAGCAGAATGGAACTTGCTGAGTGCTATCAGTGAACAGAGAGGCTCACAACAACTTCAGTGAAACGTAACTGCATGAAAGCTGCTGGGACGCTTTGAGAAGCATAAACAAAGAATGTGATGCCAACAGCATGGCCAGAGACATCTCATCTTGGCAGAAAAATTATCACTTTCTTAGGTTGTAGCTTTTTTATGCTATCAAAGCGAATTACACAGACTCTTTTACCTGTGTTTTACACTAAAGTTAAATACAATTGGTGTTTTGTGCTGACAGCTGACTACATGTCTTGACAAATGTGCATAGACACATTCTGTTCTCCAGAGGCTCCTCTCTTCTTTTTCTTCATCTTCCAGCCAACCCATCTCCTCTTTTGCTTCTCACTCCTCACTCTGTTTCCATGACAGATTAGATCTCTCTCTCGCCATAGTTTGATGGTTGGCTGGAGGAGATCGAAGAAAAGAACTCTGGAAAGAGCTGAGATAATCTGCACACATTATCAGGAGCATGGTGTCAACACAAAGCTATAGTGTGTTAACAGTGTGGCTGGGCAGGTCTGTGCCAGTAGCAAAAACTACAACTGAAAGTGATGACCCTGCTGCCAAACAGATGTCTCTGGCCATGCTGTTGGCATCACGACCTTTGTTGCTCTTCGGCGCTTTCATGCGGTCCGTTCACTGAGGGTGACCAATGACCTCTCGTTCACTGATAACTCAACAATTCATTCTTAACAACTTTGTCAAAACAGCTGGGCGATACCGACTGTCTGCTGGTGGGAGGTTTGATGATCTCGGCCAATGAGGGTGGGCGACCTGTTAACGCTACGCGTGAGGTGGTGTGACGGGCATCGAGACGGCAGGCGCTTCAATTTCTGACGCAATCGAACCAACCTCAGGCTGCATCGCCACGGATGTGTGGCTGGTGGGTGGACGTGGTTGGCCGTCGCGAAACTCGGGACAGCTTTACGAAATGGTGACCAGACGCTGATGACGTGTGTGTGCCAGGCTGCTGGTGCCGATAGCCTGTGTTTTGTAGAATCTGATTGAAGAATAATGCTGTTTTTAAACTGTATCTGCTCCATCTTAAAATCGTACTGTTGACCTGCTAAGCATGAATAAAAAACGATTGATTTGACGACTCTGTGCCAGTGAAGGAGAAAGAAGGAAAATGAACAACGAGGAAGAAAAAGTTTAAGGAGTATTTGTATGCCAAAGCATGACTTTCAGGAGTGGCTGCAGAACTGATTCTGAGGTTGTTCAGCCGATCGCGAATAACTGCGTGCTGTGAAGAGCATGCTGAGTTGCATCGGCACCACTGCCAGCGACAACAGCACGGCTGAAATATCGGCTCTGGCTCTGGCGATCACGGCTAAACAGGCTGCGGTCAGGCAATATTGCAGGAAATGACACCGGCCATGACTGTGTGGCGCCAGTCATGCGTGCTTCGTCGGCTGATCGATTCGATCGGCTAATGCTGCTGTTCGATCATCGGTCAATCGGTATGTTTGTCATCCGTCCTGTTCTGCCTACTCACGGGCTGATTGCTCACCAGCGATTCGTGTTGTCGTTGCTCCCTCGGCGCACTGGCTGATGTGCTCCTGTGTTCGGCTCGGTACGGTGGTCTGCTTCGGCAAATTTTCGGCTGAAAATATTGAATCTGCTGACCGTCCTGTACCGGTTAACTGTTGGTGTTGAAACAGTATCAATCAAAGCGTAACAGGTGCACCAAACGGCTCTTTCAGGCAGACGACATCATTTTGTTGCGGTTGTAATGATCTGCGGCATATGTGCGGCGCCTGCGGCTGTGTTTCAGCTCATTTCGCGTCGCTCTTGAAAAGTTTATCGCCAGTCGGTCCCAAATCTCGGCAGCGTGCCGCCATGATGCGTCCGGGACCGCTATGAGGCAATCGTTGAAATGACCGCGGCACTGTGATTTCACTGCAGGCTCCTGCTCAAATTCGGGAAAATGATCAGGGAGGTCAGTCGACCGGTGTCGGGCGCAGACCAGCGCCAGCCGCAAACCGCGGTATCATTGGCAGATGCGCGATTTTGATGTCGACAAGAGATCTGATATTTCCTTGTGGGTGTCCTTTAAATCATCTGTTTCATCGAGGCAACAGACTGACACCTGGGCTTTGCGCGATGATGTTGTGATGGGCAACTTCGTTTAACTGAATGAAATGGTTGCTGTTATCTGAACGTTCGGTTTTGGAACTTCGTCACTGCTGGTTGTGCTACCAAATGACCGTAATACTCGATGGCGCGGGCCTAAATGCAACGTGTTCCTGCGAATATTTGGCGCTGCTGGTTTGCGTCTGAACTGGTACTGCTCGGTGAAGGTAACGACCGTTGCGCTGACGGTACGGTCAATACTGGTGAACAATTGATGTTTTATTTCCTGAACTGACATGAACGTGAATGAATGGATGGTATGCATGCGCTCCTGCGGCGGCATCATTGCTGAAAGTGACCTCACTGCTTTACGAAGGAGGTCATGACTGGTTTACTGAATAAATAAACAAATTCGGAATGGTGGCTCTGTAAAAATCTCGGCAATAAATGTAACGTTGATGGTGATGGCTCTGGGGTCGGCCGAGCTAAGCAAAGATGTTATTCTGACTGCAATAACAGAAATGCTCTAGAGTCAGTCAAACACTATTGGCTGAGACCACTGCAAACTCCCAATTAGGCAGATAGTTTGAAGCAATGCAGAATAAGTAGCTGTTACCGTTTTGGACAGTTAGCAGAATGGAACTTGCAGGTGCTATCAGTGAACAGAGGAGAGGCTCACAACAACAGTGACGTAACTGCATGAAAGCTGCTGGGACGCTTTGAGAAGCATAAACAAAAGGGTGTGATGCCAACAGCATGGCCAGAAACATCTCATCTTGGCAGAAAAATTATCACTTTCTTAGGTTACCCAGCTTTTTATGCTATCAAAGCGGATACACAGACTCTTACCTGTGTTTTACTAAGTTAAATACCATTGGTGTTTTATTGTGACAGCTGACTACGTAATAACCCGACAAATGTGCATAGACACATTCTGTTCTCCAGAACTCCTCTCTTCTTTTTCTTCATCTTACATCCAACCCATCTCCTCTTTTGCTTCTCACACACTCCCTCACTCTGTTTCCCTGACAGATTAGATCTCTCTCTCCTTCATAGTTTAGATGGATTGCAAAGTTTCCCGAGCTATAAATCTATTAATATTCACTTTGGAGACTGAAGACGATAAATAGCATCCATAAAAGCGCCACACAGCGAATAGAGCACCTGCTTGCATGCACACACACACACACACATTATCTACACATATATATATATATATATATACACACACACACACACACACACATACAATTGCCATACAGTGTCACACATACAAATCAGGCAGTTCATTAACTGCCTATGTGCTTGTGTGTGACTGCATGAGTGCGTGCTGCATTTATGTGTGTGTATGTGGATCAGCCTCTTCATATGATGGACTAGGTCTGTTGATATGCACTGTATGCATCATTATTAGATCTATAAGGGTCACTAAAGCACACACACACTGTGATTGGGCTTTTTATCCAACTATAGATAAATTTTCACTGTCTGATTTGCAATTGATTTTTCCTGCCTTAGAGACATTATAATACATTTTATGCTTTCACATTCATTCTTGTTAATCTAATTTCCTTTTAGTGGATCTGGACCGTCACCTTCACGATCCTTGATGTCTTGATTCTTTTGTTACTGTTAACTTGAAATTCATCATAAGCCTCTTAGTTTTGCGATCTTGTCACAGCTGCACAAAAAATCTCTCTTTTTTATTGAATAGGACAGGTATTTCAGGGATTATCTTTTTTCCTATGTTGTCAAGTGATAAGAACATGGCAGCACAATCATCCATGTGGATGCAGGTTTTGCTGAAAATTTTCAGTCCAGAAACCAGTAATTTAGAATGGGTTGAACTTTCATCTTTTAGTTGTGCTGAACACACAACTAAACGCGTGTTCAGTGCTACAAGACAATTACTGAGAGTTTTTTTTTTTCTTATAAATGAGATGTCAGTATATCTCAATATGATTTGGCCAGTGATCTTACTGTTCTGACTTCAGTGGGGATTTTATTCCACCAGGAGACAGAGCCAAGACAGAGAAGAGCCTTGACCTAGATGAGAGACTACAGGGTCCATGGAGTGACAGGACAACCAACAGCAACAGACTGCTGCATCCGCGGTGCAAGAAGGAGCGCTACCGCAGGTCATTCATTCCAACAGCCATCAGACTGTACAACACCAGACTGACCCGACAATAAACCTGAAACTCTGGACTCCACTTTCTGGTCACTGTATTTGCACATAATTTCATCTACCTCAATGATTATCACCATTTTTCATATATTACGACTGCACATTTCACAACTGCACATTTTCTGTTTATTACAGAGACTTTTTAATGCTGATTGCTGCACTTTAACTTTTTTACCCTTCTGTGCCTTTCTTATATTATAATTTATTTTTCATTTTTCTATTTCTTGCTGCTGTAACATGTAAATTTCCCACAAGTGGGATAAATAAAGTATATCTTATCTATCTTATCTTAACAAAGGTGAAGAAGCACAGCGGTCAAGTCAGGGTGCAGGGTTTGACAATGACTTGGAGCGATCACCAGAGTCTTGAACCAAATGTGAGCCACTACAAAAGGTAGCAAATGTAGAGAGCAGAGAAGCAGAGTGTTGTGGGAAAACTGTTGTTGAACACTAGACAGGTTGAAGCATTCTGGATCAGCTTCAGAGGTCTGGTGGCAGATGCAGTGGATACAGGAAGGAGGAAGTTGCTGTAGTCCAGGTGGGAAATGACAAGTGCCTGGATAAGCATCTAGATTGCCTCTATAGTGAGGAGGGAGTGAATCCTCCTAATTTTGTACAGAAGCAAGGACTACTGTTGGTGATTGGTGATGGATGGACTGCAGTACAGGCATCCCCTTCCCTGAAGAAACATGAGCTCAGGTCCAGGTTAGGCTTTAGGAAGTGCCCAGAGGCCTGTACTATGAAGCAAGGTTACTGGCATCTCAGGGTAACTTCAGGAGTAACTTGGTGACGTCAGGTGTAACTTCCCGTTTAACCTGTACTACGAAAGGTGGATAGGTTTTGCCCGGGGTCTGTCGCCACGCTAATTTACGTCTCTCCGTAGGACGGGGGTTGTATGTAGTGGATGGTAGAGGTATGTGGACCAATAAATGGTGTTTTTTATGCTCCGCATTTTCCATTTTCAATTTCAGTTATTTTCATTTGTTGTTTTTTTCTCACAGTCAAGCAGCAAAATTTAGCATCATTGGTGTTGCATATTATCGATTTCAATAATCCTTTAAATGCGGGTGGGGGGCATTATTGTCCTGAAAGACAATATAATGCGACAGGCTGTTGTAATTGTAGACTACAGACCAAAACATGCAGTATTAATGATGATACATATACAGCCTGAGTGTTCCAGGCAGAACATCATTAACAGCGAGTAACAGCTCAATGTGACCCACGTGTTGTCTGTAATCCAAGTATCCGAAAAATCATCACATATTTTCCGTGTCCTTACATCTCATATCACAGATTAAGAACCCAGAGAACATGTGACAAGTCTCCCTGTCTTTGTTGACAGCCGCAGTTTTACATTGTGTCGTTAGAGTCTCTTTAAATTCCTCGTAAACCGACAGAATTAACGTGCACTCTTTATCTGAGAGATACGGTGCATACTCGTTTTATGAACACGCACTAACTCCGATTAAGTTAACACCGACTCAACTTACCGACATCTGAACCACCGTAATAGTACCGTTTAACACAGATTGAGGCAGCCAGAGTCTGTCAACCCTGACTTTCCTCGATAACCCCGAGATAAATCAGAGTAGGTTAAACTCCATTGCCACATTTTGAACCTATGAGGTGCAATCAAAAGGTGAGACTGTTCCTGTTTTAAACAAACAAAGCATGTTATGGTAATGGACAAACAGCCGATTCAAACAAAATACATTTTTTGAGTCAATATTCATCGTTATGATAATCAACATCAATATCAACATTGGGACCTGTATCACATATGTTATTGTGACCAGTTGTCATGGTAACTGGCAAGCAGTCACTCATTCGTGATGCACACCGGCGCATCTCTATCAACAGGCCCAAGGGGACTGATGATAGATTATCAACAGTGATGAGAGTTAAGTCTACAGCTACAACCCAGAGTGCAAACAGCAGTCTTTGCAGAGGAAGAGCCCACAGTGTCTGTGTTTTCTTTGACATTCATTGGTTGAGTGAATTTCTCCACAAGAGTCAAACTGCAACGCTCAGTCCTGCTGCACCTTTCTGAGTTGTCTGAGGGAGGACATTTTGTGCACCAACACGATCGTTGCTCCCCTCCTGCTCGACTCACCAGATTTTGCTCCATGGGACCTCCTCCTCTGAAGGGTCGCCATTTTGACACTGTTGAGGAGATACAGTGCGTGTTGTAGAAGGCACTTCATGTGTTTCATGTGCGTCACATTCCAAAATGTGTTCCAACCATAGCAGGAGAGCTGGGAGCAGTGTATTGTGTGCAAGTAAACTACTTTAAACTGGATGGTGGCCAAATTTAAATCAGATACATTTTTTTCTTGTTATAGGCCCAGTCTCTGAACTTTTTGATTGCACCTCGAAAATCTGACTTGCTGTTTTTCTTTGATTACTTTATGCCATCTGTGATTTATTATTATATAACCAAGCGATCACAGCGCTATCATGACCTCCCATTTGACATTACATCCATTGTCTGAGAACTGTACCGTTGTTGAGGAGGTGTATAATTCGTAATACTGCCAAAACAAATCAATAGTGCGATCACACTGTTGTTGCAGTGCAAAAATTAGGCCGCAGTGAGAATTATGCTATTTAGTGTGACTCCTCTCTGGGAGGCAGCTGGTTTAAATTAGCAAACCTGCCGCAGGACAAAGCCTAACATTTACCACAGCAAGCCAGAATATACAAACACAGCCTAATCTGATATGACTGCAATACTGCAGTACCTGGCTAAACTCTGTCAGTTGTACTTTGTGTGTGAGAGAGGGAGTGGGTGATTTGGGATGTTGTTCCTGAGAAGTTTGTGCTTATCTGAAACAGCACATGGCCTTTCTTTCCCCTCACTCACTGTCAAAGCTGCCATGACCAGGGGGAGTGGTGAGAGAGCGAGAGAGATACTGAAAGACAGAGAGAGATGAGATATGTACTCACGCACACACACACCACACGCACGTTGTATTGTATATATATTATATCCAAACAATTGGACAATTCTGCACCTACAATTGATGTCCAGTGTCAATGTTCACTGTCAATGCAGGAACTAGTGTGTCCTTTACTGTAAGTAAAGAGGTAGAAAGTAAGGGTGCGGCTGTCAGGGTGGTGGAGACTGGAGTGTTGTGTCCCTGTCACAGACCTGCAATTAATATTTGTGTTTTTATTAACCTTAACCACAATCTTCTCTCTTCATCTTTTGGCCTTCACTACTATAATATAATTAATATAATTACCATGCACAGATACTGTGGGAGAACAGAAAAATACCGAAATGCATTGAGGGTAAACCAGGGTTTTGCAGTTTTGTCTAATATTGATGTTCTTTTCCAGTGGTTTACATTGCAAATAAAAACTTATCAGAAGCTGAGATTGAAGTAGTGTGACATGACACTGCAGATGTGCAGATGTAAAGCAGATGTAAAGCATCTGACTTGGACACCAGAGACTGCTGTTTGCATCACATCTCTGACTAATCAACAATGGTTCCATTAACCATTCATAGCATATTTCAGCCCATTGTTTTGGTTTTACAGGCAGCAAACTTACTGTTACTCTCACTGCATCATTTTCAGCTGCAGCAGTCAAATGTTTTTAAGTCAAAGTCAGTGACTAGTTGGTGAACATTGAGCAGCTAAAGAGCCAGATGTTTTCTTCAGTAGTTGGTGAAGACTAAAACAGAACTAAATAGTGAATGAATATTGAACCTACATTAGACAGGTGGCTACAAACACAACTCAAAATTTATGCTAATACTGCAGTGAATGTGTAAATAAGCTCAAGTTCACTGTAAACTTGGAAGGTTGTAATATTATTTTTATAACTACTTTCCACCGCCAAGTGGCCAACAATCAGTTAATGTAGGTTTAAGAGCAAATCCATAGGTTATTCAAATCATAGATGTAGCAGCACAGAAGTACATTTTTCAGTGTCATTTATTGTTCCTCCAGTAGAAGGAAGAAAACATAGTAAAGCAGAAGAAAGCTGTTTAGCAGGTAAAAACTGAAAAGGTTTGTCAGCACAAATAAAGTGAGAATGTGTCGAAAAACAAAGCTGATCACATGCTTGCAGAGAAATGAAAAGGTCAGAAGTAACAAAAGTAATAGAATTCAGGGGGAAAAGGTCAGAATTATACAGATGGCAAAGAAAAGAAGAAAGCAGGCAATGGTTAACCAATGAAGTCCCACAGTATTAAGTGATACTATGTATGAGTGTGTATGTGTGTAAGCATGTTTCCGGCCTTAATGAGACTGTGGCTCAATGGAGTGAGGAGGGCACTGAGGCCGACTCTTCCACCAATCTCTTTTTATTAAACAGACAGAAGAGCGAGAGGGTGAAGGAGAGGGGAGACAGAGAAACAGGAAAAAAGAAATAGGGGAAAAGGGTGGGGAGAAGGAAAGAAGAGAGGAGAAAAAGGGAAAAAGAAGAGAAGAAACAGTAAAGAAGAACGCGAAACACTAGTGAGAGGAGGGAATAGAAGACATGAGATGTGAAAATAGAAGACACTGGGGCAAAAGAGGTCCTGAGGTTAAGTGAGAGGTATATGGTGTCACTGATTTAAACACTTCTTTTTTTTTCTTTTTTTTTTAGCTCTTTTCCAACTGAATAAACAGTATCAAATACATCCATCCATTAGCTGTACTGTTTATCCTTTGAGGGTTGCAGGGGGGCTGGAGTCAATCCCAGCTGACATTGGGTGAGAGGTGGAGTATGCCCTGGACAGGTCCCCAGGCTATTGCAGGGCTGACATACATAGGCAAACAACCATTCACACTCACATTTAAACCTACAGGCAATTTAGAGTAAAATACAGTTAACATGAAAGTTTTCATATAAATAATTTACTATTATTATATATATATATATACTGTGCATGCCAAAAATTGGTCTTCTTGATGATGATAATGATGGTTGCTTCAGTCTCTTACTATTCTCATGCTATATTTGAATTATCATTCAACAATCAAAAAGTAAAATTACCACGTGGTGATAGGGAAGTGAAACTTTTAAAGCCACTGTTTCATTAATATTCAGTGGAGAACTTTGAAGTTGCCCTAGAGCCTGCACCAAGAAATGTCTCAGGGACAAACACTGAATTGTTTGCTTTTCCAATATTGTACGAAAAAGAACCTAAATGATGTGTGAAATATTGACCATGGGGGGAAAAACATCCTTCCAGACACACTTTAACATATAATTTCCCAGTGACGACATATGAAGATTGAAAAAGAAGACAGGAAGAGGGGGGAGGCCATAAACTAAAGATCACTTTTATTGGGAAAAAAACGGGACTCACAACCTCAAGCCACATTAAATCATGTTCAATCAGTTCCTCCCCACTCTCTGTCAAACAACTTTTCCATCTGATTTTATTCCCTTTATTCCTCTTTCTTCCTTGTTTCAACATTTTCCACCTCATCCAAACTTTACTAATGTCTTTATTTACATCTTCTCCAGTGTCTGACCAAAAAAGACTAAAAAATCCAGCAAGTCTTTCATATCAACCATTTGTTTAACACCCGTTTCAGCTCATTCCTACATTCCTTCCATTTCAACTTTCTATCCAGTATCTCTTTCTCTTCTTCTCTTTCTCTCATCATTCAGCTCTGTCATTTTCATCTGTTAGTTCTCTCACCCACTCTTTCTCTTCTTTCTCTAGTGTTTTTTATTAGAGGAGAGGATATGAGTCAGGGGTGATTCCTTGATTGCTCCAGCACATGTGAGAGGCCTATAAATCTATCATCATGTGTCTCTCCTGCACACACATACACACACAGAATTTGGACAGTCTCTCAGAGGTAACCACATATACCCAGAGGGAGAGAGATCGAGATGTAGAGGTATGGGAAAAGAAAAGGAGACGTGAATGTGGTGGTTGAGGGGTCCGACGACAGGAGAGTATGTTTGTTTAACCCTTCAAAGACACACACACACACACACACACACACACACACACACAGACCCACCTCACTGGTTCTGTCAGACTACTGTGGTGGGCTTTGGAAAGAGTATTGGTTTTCACAATAAAGGTGGGGCATACCTGTCAATCAAAGCAGGACCCCTGTGTGGGGGACCACAGGTGACATGAAGGGTACAAACTGTAGCTCATCAGATGCATCTCTAACACACACACACACACACGAATGAGGCATTTAGAATGTGGTAATTTCAACAAGAAAATGAGTTTCATATCCTCGGATGCTTTGCGGTGATTTATCTGTTAGTGAGACAATCTGCAAGACACACAGCTGTTCCCTCAGAAAATAAACTTGTTTTAAAATGACAACCAAACCCCATTACTACACAGTGTTTTTAGAAAGTCACAAATTTGTAAATTTGTTTGAAATGCTAGAAGATATCCAGTAACTGCTTTGTATCAAAGCCTCCAGCATAAAATAAAAATGAACCATTTAGAAAAACTAGTTTGTAGAAAAATATTGGTTAATGAAAGTTTTGTTTTAAACAACAAGGAGAACTATTTTAAAAAGCTGTATATATTTCACAAGGTGTACATTTTAGAAAAGTTCACAGCTCACCTTTTGATCCCACCATGGTCCTTCTATTGGTGGGGAAGTTTGGCTACAGACTGTATATTCATTTTTTACACGTCTAACTAAATGACAAAATTGGCTCACAATTGGTAGGAAACAGAATGGGAAAATGAACTTTCATGTAACAGTCAAGCATTTGCCTTTGATATTTTGAGATGCTGTGAGAGCACAAAAAATCTGTTAATAAGGCAAAGCGCAAGGAGATCAATCAAAGAAGTGCATCAAAGGTACATAGTAAGTGCTAGTTAGGCATGTTACGGTGTTAAGAGTTAGGAAAAATGGTCTGAAGAACAGTCTAGACTGTGAATGACTGTGCAAGATATCGGCTCTGTAGACAAGCATATGTGACTCAAATTTGATTTGGGCAGCCATAGATGGCCAGTGGAGGTCATTGAGCAGAGGAGTGACTTGTGCCCTTTTAAGCTGATCAAAGACCAGATGTGTGGTTGCATTTTGGAGGCCCATTGCAGTAGTCAAGGCGAGAGATAACCATGGACTGTACCAAGAGATGGGTGGTCTACTGAGACAGGTAAGGGCTGGTTTTTCTTATCCTGAATAATACAAAGCGGCACGAGTGAGAGACAGATGCAACATGGTCAGAGAAAAATAGCTGGTCATCAAACATAATACCCAGGTTTCTCACGACTTTGGTTGGGGTGAGAGAGAGATTAACTGGGCAGGATGACTAAGAGTCCATTTTTATAAAAGTTTAGTTTAGGGTGGTGTTTCTTCATTCATGTGCACATGTCTGAGAGACAAGCTGAGATCTGTGCCAAGACCGTGGAGTATTCATTTGGGAACACTAGGTATAGTTGGAAGTCATCTGCATAGCAGTGATATGAGAAGCCATGTTAGCAGATAATCGGACCCAAAGAGGTAGTGTATATTGGAAAAAGAAGGAGCCCCAGTACCAATCCTTGGGGCACCCCTGTGGGGAAGTGTTGGAATAAGGATGTTTGTCCTTGCCATGATACACTGACGGTGAGAGAGAGATAGGATGGAGGAGGCAGATAAGTAGAAGAGAACAAGAAGAGAGAACAACTGCTAATGTCATGACCATGGAGAGTGATTAACTGGGGGAGACTGGTGTCTGAGTAGTTTAGAGAATTGGCTACGGATGGTGGCCATCTTTTCAGTAATGAAAGAGGAAAAGATATCAGCTGAGAGGTTTGTGTCTGATGGAGGCGGTGGAGGATTGAGTAATGGTGGAAAATAATTTCTGAGTGCCTCTGGCAGCACTGATCCTAGATGAGAAGGTAGATAGGAGCAACTGATAACCCTAGTTAAGGTTAGAATAAATCATTACTGATGGCACTTGAGATGAGTAGAATTGTTCAGATGGTGTGTTTTTTTTTTTTTTGTTTTTTTAGTCTAAAAGACTTCTTGGTATACAAGAACTTTGTAGTATTGTAGTACATTTTTAAGGTGGTAACACAATGCCATGGACCTGGATAATGGTTATGACTCACACAGTTACAAGGGCATTTCAAGTTTCTAAACAAACAAGGACTCTGAATAGGAACGGTGCCTTAAATATAACATGTCTCTTTAGCAACTTTAGTCATTGCAAGGGAACTCTACAACAACACTGGCAACAATGCCAGCAAACTTGTTTGTTCCTTCAAAACCTCCCAAATTATATCTATTTAATGGAAATTATGAAATTCCACAGAGAATCTGAAGTTAACCAGTAAGTTAATTAATACTGTACTTCATAGATAAGGCCTGAGGCAACATTTCGTGACAACCTTAAGGATATATGCCCAGTGTTTCAAAGTGTAGTATTCACACAGTGTAATGAGTACAAACTGACTCAGGTGAGGGACTGTCACACCAATCATGCTACCAGTACAAGCTCAAATACACTTCTTCAGTCATCCTGTTGGGAAAGTTTCCCAGAGAATCAATTAATCCAAGGAAAAGAGTCTTGATCATGAATTTCTTTTTTCCCTGGCAGCAAAACACATTACACAAGCCAAACTCCTCCAGGTTAAACTGGAGGGCTGGCTGACTGTGGAAGAGTCATTACAAATGGACTTCACTCGCTAGACCAGCAGCATCAAGGCCTCAAACAACCAATAATTCACCACTTTCTGTTTATGACCATTTTACAATTGTAGTCTCCCCACTGACAAAGAATATCTGATGTTGTGAGTACAAATATATGACAGCCCAAACTTTAAAATGTAATTTCCTAGGGGGGAAAGCATTATCTTATAGTCAGGCCAGTACAGTAAGTTTCATCTACATTCTTTCATCCATGTATGGCAAGAAGTTAGCAAGAGATGATACGGTGAGATTAACACTGAATGTTTTTAAAATGTTATATAAATGTAATACTGTGGTGAGCTGACATTCACCATGTTGCTCTAATAAGTCAACATTAGCTAATCACTAGGTATTAGTCATGGATGTACTGTAAGACATGGACACTGGACTTACAAAATAGCTCCAATTTATTCATATGAAAATTGCTAAGCCTGCATATAAGCCAGAAAATGTTGTCACTCTGGTTTGCATGCCCACTGCTCATGCACATTGTGTTTCTTTCTCTGGTCCTGGCTGCTGGTCCCACGCAGCCCACAGACTTTTGCATGATGCAAAAGTGTGCATCAAGAGGTCTGGAAGATTAGAGCGTTCAAAACAAAACAAGGACAGGACCACGATGTCCATGGCTCTTTTGAATCCTTCACAGTAATTGAGGTAACAGAAGAGTGACTGGGATCGATCAACAACACACCATTCAAAACATTTTATGGTAATTGCATGCAAAGTGAACAGCAATCTTCAAAAGGCACACAGACATCCTTAAAATCTGTGCAGGTGCTTGAGAATAATTATCTACACTGACAGAAGAAAAAAACACCTGCAGTCTTCTTGCTCATTCCCAGTTGTTCTGGATGACATGATTGACAGTGTGTCACCCTCTTCAGGTAAATGTCACCTTTACCTACACAGAATAAGATGAAGAATCAGAAATGAGAAAGCAGAGCGAACATTTTTCATCTTTAATTGTGAACAAAGTAAAAAGCAGCTTTAATCCAAACCCAAGGCTCGCAACAATTGAATGTTTTTCTTCCTTTCACTTAAATCCATTTAAGGTTTTTTTTTTTTTTTTTTTAAACCAAATTTTAGGTACTCCTGCACTGGCTTCAACTCTCGGCTTTTCACCTGAGGAAAGTTGTAATGATGGAGTCGATTATGTTATGACAGTGTGTTTAAATCCTGTCAAAGTGAGTAAGCCTCTCTAAGACAAAGACCATAAAAAGAGGTATTTTTTTCTTCCAAAAAAAAAGTGTCTTTCATATCAGGAATGATAGTCTCTTCAGTTATCAGTATGTTTATGAACAGGACAAGTGAACTCCTTTACAGCAGATATGAAAAGCTGCAGCAGTTTGATGTGCTTTTCTCTCTACCTGTGTGTGCTGTTGTGATTGCAGTCCAGAGACGCAGTCTAGCGTAAAGCCACCGCTTCAAACCGCACTTAATCACACACTGCAGCACCGAGTAAATATCTAATCACACACACTGGGCTGCATGAATGCTGATGCACACATTAATGTGTTTATCATGCACACACACACACACACAATCTCAAACTGCACACTTAGAAATGGATAAACACTCACACACAACCAATATACCGACACGTGTCTTTCAGATATGGAGGAGAAATTCCATCTTTTTCCACTTTGTGTAACGGTCAGACCAGGCAGCACACACGCATGCACACATCACTGTTTGTGATCTATCTCAATGCCACGCCTCAACAGATTCAATCAGAGGGGAGCTTTTGTTTTTTTCCCCTATCTGTTGTTTTATTTTCCTTTTCTCTCTCTCTCTCTCTCTCACACACACACACACACTTTGTCTCTCTCTCTCTTTCGTTTCTCGGTTGGAGCCAAATAACTTCAGTCTGAATGTTCCCACAGCTCTCACTATGGAGCTAAACACAGACATGCAACAAGACCACACACACTGAAAGTGAAAGAGAGAAGAGTGAGTTACAGATTCTGAGTTATTGTTGATGTGTGGCTCATATCATGTGTGTATATGTATATACATAGTGGGAGTGTATCTGTCTGTATGTGTTTGCATGATTTATTATACACTTGAGCTGCACACTAAACACACAATCATGGACTTTTCATTAACTACCTTTGTTTTCTAAAACTTAATGCTAAACCTTCATCACCACACAGTCTTAAATGTACCCCCACTGAGCTCAACCTAATCCTGAGTTTATCGGTCAAGTAAATCCTCACATTGTTTGTCTGCCATTTTTATCTTCACCTTTTGATAAAATACCCGTTCTTCCCATATTTATTCCACACAAACTAGAGGCACTAGATAGTTCAGTTCCTGTGTGCTGAACGATTTTCCACATTAAAGTGGGTGTGCAAAGACTAGTAGAGGTAAACTGTTTTTCTGTGCTTGGCCATTTTAGTAGATATATATTCCCATGCCTGTTGCAAAGCAAAACAAGATGATAGGAAATTAAATGCAGCAAGTGGAGGTGTTGGCATTTCTTTTATTTTGTGCTGAAAATGGATGTCTGCAGACATCTGAAAGAAATACTCATCAGTTACATAATTATTCTGTATAACGTAAAGAAAACACACACATCAAAAACATTTTGGCCACTTGGGAGCTGTGGAATATGAGCTATTAGCACAACATTTATATATTGTTACAACAAACATGACAGCAAAACATTGCACTTTTACACATCCAGCAGACATGGAGAAACTCCCCTGGGGAAATATTTGACTCTTTTGCAGCTAATTGCTCCACTTAACCAACGAGTTGCGAACGTTACCTGGCAGCTAGCATACAGCGCATCCATCAGCTGTCTGTTGTGGCTGAAAACACCTCTGATGATGAGAGCTAAAAGACTTAGCCAGAACAGGAACGAGTTCTGCAGAGCTGTGTGATAATTCTCTGCGATAATTCTCTGCACGTTTATTAATGCACTAAGCGTAATCTTTCTCAGTATACATTGTTTATATATCAGTTAGTGAAGCTTTAAGTGATTCTTCAAGTGTATATCATACACGACTGTTTGTCTTCTGTGAGAAAGCTTTCCTCTTCAGTTGATTAAATCCTAACAGCCATCTGAAAGCAGCAGGATTGATATTTGGATTTCATCTGCTTTGGATTGTAATTTGAAACAAATGCTTCACCAAATTCACCAATTACACACCCATCCACTGGGTACCTTGGCTGAAACATGCAGGCAGCTGCCCACTGCAATCAATAGTCTGTACTTCTGCACCAATTAAACTGGTTAGTTATAATTCTGTATTCAGCTGGCTAATTAATGCTCAGTAAACCTCTAGGAGTGTTGACTCTCTGGACAAACACAGGACACACACAACATGCTCCTGACTGTCAGTCAATAAATGTCCTCATAGCCACCAATATAGGATCCTTGATGTATAAAATTTCTAATCATGAATTTATTCAATTCAGCCTCTTCTGTGAGACATACCCAAATTCATTCTCCTCAAAAGAACACTCAAAATATGTACACACACACACACACGCTGCCTTGACTCAATATTATGAAGCAGGAGCCACACCTGCACCTGCACGGTGGGTGGCTTCAATCGATCAGTTTAACTTTAACTTTCTGTGGTTAGAACAGATGCTGGAGCAGGTGAATATGACCCTCTTGGCTTTCCATACTAATTGCCCCTCATGCCACACACATATTTCTCCTCTCAGAGTAACACTAATTCACTGTCATTCAAACTTACTAGTAAATATGACCACATCTAATGTGCTAAGTAACAGATACATTGAGAGACAGAGAGGGTAAAAGTAACATGGCTGTATTTTTTTCCTCAGTTATCCAGCGCAGAAGCAAAATGCAAGAGTTACACGTTCAGCTGCTGTCACATCCCTCCTCCTGTGATGTCTGCTCTTCTTTGCTTTTCTACTTCTTTTTCATGACAGTTAATTGAGGAATATACACAATTCACAGCCTGCAGGCACAAACCATACAGGTGGGACCCTGAAAGATGGCAGTGGATTGACTAATTAAAAAAGAAAATCCCATTTACGCATCGACTTTTCATATCCCAAGACCAGTTTTATACGGTTGATTCAATACCAAATTCTAAAATCTCACCTGAGGCAGCGAATATTGCCAGGCGTCTGAGTCTAAGAGTCTAAATCCATCTGTTAGTGTGAGAAACTGAGCCTGCTGCTGTCTGCCTGAGCAGAGCAGGTTGCAGTGCAGAGTTAGGCAGATGTTAAAACTAAATGAAGATGTCCTATCTCATTTCCTCCTGCTCCTCAACTCGTCTGCCCAGATCACTGTGCCCCAGTCACTGCTCCCCCACCCTGTCTTCCCTCTCTTTGGTTATGTCCAATTCTTTTTCTTCCTCTTCCCAGTATAAACTCTGCTGTGCACGACTGACTTTTATACGACAGTACCATTTTTCCACTGGGGCTAAAGAACGCACTAAGCAGTTAAAATGTCAGGGGACATCAGTCTACCTTTGCAGTTACTCCTGCAAACAAACACACACAGCTTCTCTATATTCAGACTTTGCATTTTTCAACAAGCGATGACTTCATCCATCAACCAAACACTGTGCCATTTCTTACGATATTTGATATGCAGTTGGTGAGTGATTACTTCACTTTGAATGTGTTTTGTATTTTTCAGTGAAGAGAAAATAACCATGGTGACTACTAAATTTAGGTCTGAGTGAGTCTTACTGTGAATAAAATCACAAGTGCTGCAAAAGCTCATCATGCAGTCAGTGACAACTTTGATTTCACTCAATGAGGGACCCAAAATGTTCCACACTTAAAGGCTGTGTTTCTATTGCACAAGTTAAAGTGCATGACATTCTGGTTAAGGTTAAAAAGTGTGATTTAAGACTCACTCCAAGTCAGGCATCTTTAAGCTTCCACATGAGTCAAACTCCAGCCCGAAGCCCTCAGACAGGACCATATGAGCTGTTCCAAGGTCTAGATTAAAAACAATATTTTTTGCTGGCTCCTTCTAGAAATCAAGAGGTTTTTATGGGCTGCCTAGATGAAAAACAACAAGTCTAAGTGAAATAAAAAACAAGTCTAGATGGAAGAAAACAAATAATCAGCATGTTCTTTACCATCGGGGCTCCTGGACTCTGGATCAATTTCTTTTGAAAGAGCTTTGGCTGTTTGAACTTGAAACATTGTTTGAATCTGAAAAATCTTTTTTGAATTAATCTTTTTTTTTTCCTTTCGAAAAGGAAAAGACGACTGTCTCCGTCTGATGACACCCAGAGTCACCATCAGTTCTCACTATAACCATATAAACATCCTGCAATGGGGGCAGTTTACCAGGATGTGATGAACAAATGACGACAAGAATGGCATTAAGTTCTGAAGAGTTCTTGAGAAGTTGACCAAAAACAGAGCTAAAAGAGGAATGAATGTTGGACATCAATCAGGTGGACACAAAATGACTCCAAATGAATCAACTTCCTTACTGTGTTTAGGGATATTTGGCAAGATTGGGAAATTTTAAGGAAGACATTCTTGTATTTTGTATCACGTGTTTGTACAACTGAGTATATAAGCACTTTCTATTAGCTGTATTCCACCAGCAAGGCCAGATTACCCACAAGGCAAAGTGGACAACTGTCCTCTAGATCCTCAGGGCCCCCCAAAGACCCAGGTTCACTGCATGTCAACTGGTTTTGATCCATTTCAAATGACCAACTATGGTGGGACCTGCAGTATGAGCTCATCTCAAGTACCACTCTCCGAATTTGCAAAGGCATCAGGAACCTCTCAGTTCATTTTCAATTTCAAAGGGGCGTTATTAATGGTTTTGTCTAGAAGCACTTTATCTGTAGTTGTTTGTTCTTTTAGAGAAAATATACCATCCAGTTTATATTACACTACTGTGATAGCGGATTCAACAGACATGTTGAGCATGAGCAGCATCCATCTTGCTTGTTAATGAAAATGCTTCTGGCAGTCATCATATTAAACCCACCCATTTTAGATAAATGATTGTGGTTAGCCTGACCTGTCTCTGGACAGATGGAAATCTGTCTGAACGGGACGAGGGCCATACCCATCTGCGAGAGTGAATTAACATGAGCTCTCTGATTGGTCTGGTTTCCAGGTTAGAAAATTGCTATACTGAAGTAAAATTAAGGGTAAATTTTTTTTAAAGGATTACCTTATAATAGGAAGAAAACATTATGAGGACCTCTTTGACCAGGCATCTTAAAGAGCTTTTAGTGCATCCATTTGTGGCTTGAGTGGACTCACTGGGAACTAGTTCCCTGCCCTAAAAGTGTTGGAGTGTTTGTCTTTTCATTGACCCTCACTGCACTGCATCACTGTTTCTGAGACCTTGTTGAACTTCTAACAGCACCTACATTAAATTACATGACTTTAAGCTGTCTTTCAAATTTTGAAATCTGATTAATCACACAGACCAGTGATCATTTAAGTAAAACACTTGCAATTAGCCTGCGTGACATTTTGTTTCTGTGTTTAGTGGATGCATCTACAACTCTGTACGAGTGTGTGTGTGTGTGTTGGGTGTTAAATGAACCCTGTGGGTGTGCTTTGGCGTAGGTAACACTCCATTACTTGTCCATTTCCTCTGCATGGCTGGCCTGAGCATTTTACTCACAGCATAATGCACTAATTACTGCTGTAAACACACAAACACTCATAACCATTTACCTTGCTAATTTCACTGAGCCACGGTCCTCCCAGCTTGCGTCTTCCGCTTTCTGTTCGATTCCGTTCAAGTGATCACTCTTGGCTTGACTGTGTGAGGAGACGTAATTTGTTTGTTCCCTCAACAACAAAAGAATGACCAGATTCAACCAGGCTAAAATGGGAGTGGGTGGAGGAGGAGGTGGAGGGAGGGGACAATTTCATCTTCATCACTGAATAGATGTGATTACATCTCTGGGTAGAGATGGTGGTGGGGTGAAGGAGGGGAGAAGGTAGGAGGTGACAGTAGGTGAAATAAGAGGTGGAAAGATAATGACAAGCAGCAAGACTGAAGTAGAACAGAGCAGATGAGGTCTCTCGCCTCTTTTTGTTCATTTGGGTCACTGTGCTGATTACTGAAGATAAAATGAGCAGTAGAGCACCTTTCCTTAATATTGTTTAAACAGACTGATAAAAAACATTAGACACACTGGCACAGCTGTATAGTCAGGTCTTGGAGAGCTCAATAGGTAGAGCATGATTACATTCTTACTGCAGTGAGCCACTGAAAGAGTTCAGCTTCTATGGATTACAAGATAAGATGAAACTGCAATGTTCCAGTGAGGAAATTAGTGTGTTTCTGAGGCAAACACTGACGGTCACAAGTGCAGTCTCAAGATGTTTTTTTCTGTTATCTCAGCCTTGTTTTGGTTCATGGCTTATTGAGCGTTCAAGATTTTCCATAAGTTATATGCACATATATGAGGGAAGATATCAGACATTTATAGTTAGCTTAGAAAAATGTGGAAGGATATTTTGTTTCTAATACTGTATAGTTACATATTTTTAGCCCTGTTAGCTGTATGTCTCTGTGGACGGCAGTGTCAGTCTGCCACTCTGATGGTTTACTGCTTTGGTCCAGACCAACTATGAGATAAACCAAATACATTTTGTATTAGCATTCATGGACCTTGTATTAAGTGCTAATTAGTAAATGTTAGCGTGCTTACACACTAACCTCAGTTCAATCAGGAGAGACTAACAGAGTGACTCACTTAAAGAGTAATTAAATGAATTTATTTGATTAAGTGTGCACAACAGAAAAGATTAAGAAATATGTGTCTAGTCTTTAACAATAAAGGTCTTTACACATACAGCGTGACGTGAATAAACAACATGAAACTACAAATTACTTGTCTATGAATCTACAGTGCTGCAACTGAAGAGGCAGCAGCTAAACTACTGGGATTTTATGGACCCAGAGCATCTTCTGGCAGTCTATGTGATTGTGATGCCTTTATTCACAGGGCGAAAGCTCAGAAAAATCGATCTTCCAAAAAGGAAATATGTCGTTTTGCAGTGTAATATTTGCATTCTTTGTGAAAGTACTCATGACAAAAATTATAAATTAAAATAGAATCATATTGTTTCTTGCCTTACCGGGCACCAGTGGATTTGTAGATAAGATACATAATATATGAATCAGTCAGGGATAAGACATAGCTGATAGAGCAGAGAAAACAAATTGAGGCCAGCAATGGCCAGAAATTAATGAGTAGGCAATGACCAGAATGCAGTGAAAGAGGTCAGCAATAACCAGCAACATGTTATACCAACTTGGTCAGCAATAACCAGCATAATTTAGGGTGCCTATATGGCCAGCAGTGACCAGAATGTAATGTCAGGGTAAACAATGCTCAGAACAAAATAGAATCAAAATGGCAATAGGACAGTGAAAAACCAAACACCACCACCACTTACATGCATCACTATTTGAATTTAAGGGTTAGTTAGGAATGAGGGATGGAGTCACACAGTGGGGGCAGACCAAGCTGGTGTGCGCATCTAGCACTGCTGCAGATGTGAAGAAAAACACAGCGGAGGTGTGTACACCAAAATTGTTTCAGACGATGTTATGGCTGATTGAGGCTGTGAATGAGGCAGAGATGAGGCCCAGGAGAATGGGGGTTAAAAAAAGAATGGGTTAAAAATTAAACTATGGGGCAAAGGTCAACAGAGTGACCTAGGCTACAGTCCCGCAGGTAGTGCAGGAAATGTTTGGGAACATCCAATGAGTATGAGCAGTGACTGAGTGACCAAAACAGACCAGTTTAGGGGAGCATTTGATTGGGAGATGTAGAGAGTGGATTTGCTGGTAATTTATTTGTGGTACTGATTTAAAAAAAAAAAAAGTTTCTTTCACGTTTGAGATTCATCCCAAAATTTACTAGCTCTCTGACAGATAAGTCCCTGTTTAATCAGGGATCTACAGACTTAACGGCTGTGGCGCGGTTCTTCCTAGTGGTGATCTTTTTGTCATACTCTGGGGGCAGTAGGATGAGGCTCATTGAATTTTTGTCTTTGCCATGGCAGATTTTTTCAGTCTAAACTAAAGTGAACCAACTGACCAATATTGCCATCCACAGACCCACACCACTACCATGGCTAATAAATGGAGTGTAGAGAGCTGGCAAGGGCTGCTAAATCTTTTACATTATGGTCTCATTTGTTTAGTTATTTACCTAATGTCCTAAAATCACTGCAGTAATGATTTATTCATGTCAATATGCCACACGTAGCAGCCTTTATAGAAAGCAAATGAGAGGAGAAGATGTTGGAGAACCAAAGGCGACAAGATATAAGAGGAAATCTGGAGATTAATTTTGTGGAGCTGGACAGGTAGTAAATGAGGAAAAAGGAGCAGAAAACTCAGTGGATAAATGGAGAGTGGATGAGATGAAACAATGAGGAAACAGATAAATGAGAGTGATAGAGAGGAGGGCTATTGCAGGTTGTGGTCACACTCACACATACAGTATGTTTACTCAACCTGTTTCAGTAACATGCTATTAATATAGAATCTGCCAAAGCAATGGCACAAATTCATTCCCACTACTCAGGGACACACAGGCCTTTCACAATGGTCCTGAATACAATCAGCAAGGACACACACACACACACACTTTGGGAGCTTTATCTGAGTTCAGCCTCAGAAAGCATTCTCACTGCCACTGCTAAACTTGAACCAAGGCTGTGGATAAACAGGAGTGAGACCTTTCTGTGTCATAACAAAAACACTGGAGATACACACTTTTCTAAAACTGTAGTGGCCTCAGTTTTGGTTCCATTTGATGTGATTTGTTCCTCCCGTCTCCTCTCATGCCACACACATCTGCTTTCCCCATAAAACCACAAACAAATCAAATGTTACCCAGTCATATGGTGGCACAACAAATCGAGAATGTAATGACATTCAGGCAGTGGGCTGCCATCCTCACGCACCTTACCCTGTCTGACCTGTGTGTGGAAATGAATGAATATCACACAGCAGCGCAGATCAAACATAAAATAGAATAAGCAATAAGAATAGCTCCTCCCCTTGTGGCTCTGCAAGCATATTCACCATACATATTCAAAAGCACAATGGGAAACTCAACATGGACCCACAGCGTGACTCAGCACACACACTGCTGACTTTGTAAAACTATGCAAATTTGAGTATGTGCACATACATGCCAGTTTTACTGTTATATTTCATGGAGTTTGCTGTTCACTGTGAGCAATGGTCTCACGGGACTTTTCAAATTTATCTGCTGTATATTGAAAATGAACAAGCAGTTTAGTGACTGTGTAATGGGGATCAACACAGAGTGAGAGTTTCTATCACAAAGCCTAACAGGCACAAAAGTGGACATCGTGACTCATTTTCTCCAGTACCTCAGCTAAACCAAAATAATCTCTTCTCCTCTCTATGAATTAAACACAAGACTTGAAATTGTTACAAGAGTGGACAATATAATGGAAGCATCCTAAAAATATAATTTCAAACACAAAAACCAATTTCCATTCCAGACATGCACATGGGAAAACCAGAAAACCACCTCTGGAAAGCAAAAAATGAGCTGCTTTTTGTTGAATTTGGCTGAACAACACAAAAGTGAACATTTTGCTTTTCTAGTACATGCACCATGGCATGCTTTCTTTTGTTTTGTTTGTTTGGTCATTTTAAGCCTTTGTTTGAAAGAGACAGGAAATGCAGAGACAGAGAGCAGGGGAATGAAACGCCGCGAAGGGCCCGGCCGGACAGAAGCTGAACTGGGCACTGGCAGCTTTGTGCATACGCGCCCACAGGGAGTGCACCCTAACCATACGGCCATCGGGTCGCCCCTAGGGGCACGCTTTTAGTACATAGGTACATGCAATCACAAATTTTGGGTGGCGCGTCAAAATGACCGGAATATAGATTCGGCATAAAAACAAACATACAAACGTAAAGTGCATAATAAATATAACTCACCATAACGCAGCAGCAGGCAGCAGCAGCTCTTCAACAACAGTGAGAGGCTTCTTAGCCTTAGCAACACGGCTAGCCACGAAGTGCCTTGTTCTCGGTGCAGCTACGTTGTTGCTGTGGTGGCCCTGAAGACTTGCTTCTGTCCTTGTTCACATTTTTTTTCGGGTTCAGGCTTGTCTTTTAATGCAGGGTGATTTGTCTCTATATGTTGAAGCAGTTTTGAAGGCTTCACTGCCACATTTGATAGCCTGTAGCCACATATTATGTAGAGGAGGGCTGGAGCATGTGAATCACCTGTCGCGATAAAAAACGTATTTTAGGTAGAACTCCTGGTCTTTCCCACTACATGCAGCTTTGTTTTTCTTGACAGTCTTAAGCTTTTCTGCTGTCTCATCATTGAGCCCTTTTCCATTTTCAAAGAAGCTCTCCATAGACATTTTTTAAAAACTCATTTTAGCTAGTTTGCTAGCTAGCTTAATTTATCGGGCATCACAGCAGCCACGACCGACAGGTGTGTGTCAGGCGCTATCAGGAGGCACAGACGGATGTGATGGGCAGAGATTGTGGTCATTTTTCAAAATAAATATTAAACAAAATAATAAATAATATGAATAATTTATTCTTTAAGTGCGGCCCGGTACCAAATGATCCACGGCCCGGTGGTTGGGGACCGCTGCTTATTTATTCTTTCATATTCCACATTTCACTCCCTAAACCATAGTTTTAACTAGTCTCTTCTAAATGAGATGTTCTGTGTAACCTCTGGACAGTACAATATATGAAAATGTATAACCAGGCAACACATCACAGGTTTGAGGTAATCTAAAAAGATTTTCAATAGATCTAGTTTTCTTTTCTTAACCTTCCAAAAGGCAGATAAACAGCACAGATTTGCTTCCCTTAAGCTCCACCCTAATTCAATTCCCTTATTCAAACAAGAGCACACACAACCTGTTGGGATGCTTGAGTTTAAACAGCATATTAAGTTTCCTGCTTAGACACAACATAGCAAGACTGAAGTGCCTGTAAGTAAAGGCTGCATTTAGAAGAATGTGTTAGATTTACAAATAGGTTTAGACTACAAGATTTTGGCAATAATAGATATTTATCAAAAATATAATAGAAGCCTGTTGATGTTGCTCATATCTTCTGATATGATGGGTATGAATCGATCAGCTTCCATGTTTTATTGTATTAATGCCACTATTATTAAATAACTGGATTTTGATTAAGAATTTGGTGCCATGCTTTGATAGATATTGTAAAGTTTGGTAAATCATGGCTTTTCTGTGGGAAGAGTTTGGACAGTCAGCACTGATGTAACACAAAAGGGGACAGGTATGACTCTTTATTAGTCATTGATATAAGTCAGGTAAGTAGATAAAGTGTAATTTCTCACTGTATTTCTATATAGCATTTGTGTCTGGTAGAACTATTTCCTATTAAGAAAACATTGTCAATATGCAGAAGTTACATTGAATTTAAAGGTTAATGGTCAGTGTGTTGAACAGATTTCAGAGGTAAAACATCTTGGGATCAGTTAAATTACCATCTAAAATTTATACCAGCTGCAAAACAGTCCCAAATGTTTTTATAGAGAATTCTTCATTTTCTCAGTTACAGGTCAAACGCTGACTGCCTGTATAAGTTTGCAAGAAAATATCAGCAGATTAGCCCAAAATTGCCAATACTTAACGCCCACACGTCCTTTTGTAACATACAATATGGTGAAGTTGTACACAAAGGGGTGCACACAGGGTAAAACACACACTCATGTTCACGAAGAAAATGGGGCTGGAATTTGAAAAATGATTTGCAGAAGCCTTCACTTAAGGCCTAAATGACACCACTTAGCGTTCTTTCCTGTGGGATTGTCGTTGTTAAAGGGCACAAATACTGTACATGTTCACACACGTACTTGGCTCAGAGCATTTACTGCCTGTGAAGTAGAGCAGTCTTGGTGGCATGCTTCAAGAAACACACAGAAAACCTGCAATCAACAGCACAGTGATCAGGCACTGTGAACGCCTGAGATGCTTTAGCAGTCAGACTATGACAAGTGTTTAATCTGTCGGTCAGCAGTTTGAGCTCTTTAAATCCCTGCACAGTGTAATCTGAATGTGCACACATGCTTTCTGCACATTGGAATGCAAACATGATTCACAGGAAAAGCCAGAGGTCTGTTTAGCCTCCAAAAACCTTAACTAGTAATCGAATCTGGGTGTCAGTGTGACCAAATTCTACTTGACACTCCACCCTCTTCTCCTCCTTCCATCGCTCCCTCCGATCCAACCGATGACTCCGGCAATCTGTGTGTCATGTAAAATTAAGTGGATCTGAAGATTCAGAGAGAGAGAGAGAGAGAGAGATGAAATGGAAAGTGTGGTAGAAATTATAAGTGCTGATGTATGTGTGTGTGCATGCCGGTGGTGTTCCTGGAGGTTACGGCTATGACACACTGTAGAAGTGACAAGGTAGTGACAAGTTTCCTCTGATCAGAGGTGCAGACATGACAGAGCAGAGTTTTAGACTTGGAGGCAAACACACACTCAGCCTGATGGTCTCCATCTTTGCTCGCTCGCTCAAACACACACACACAGCAAAAGCCCCCTGGGTGAGCACTTCCTCTCCTCCGCTGCACCCCACTCTTCTCCTTCCTGTCACCATCTCTTGTTTTTTGTAGCCTACAGCTTTTTTATTTTAACAAGTGAAACACTTTGAATGCAACATTTTACTCTGAAGTCAGAAGTATATGGAGAGAAACTGGTGTCAAATATTGGTGACAATTTGAACAAATGTAAAACAGTTGTTTAGTGTGTGCGTACGGATCACCTGACACGGGCTGATACGTTCAAGTGCTGGGAGAACTTTCACAAAACATACAGTAGCTTTGTCTGGACACTGTTCTTTGTAGGTGGATAATTAAGTTAACTTGATTTTATTATTGATGATTACTTTTTTTTTTTTTAATTTTGGGATATTTTTGAAACATCCATATGTAACAGTAGTCATTACCAACAATGAAAAATGGCCTATGTAGGTTTGGTTCATCTACATTTTAATAAAATGTGGCTTGGTTTGAAAATAACAATTATTTTGATTATCAGTTATTTTTCAATTATTAATTAATTGCTTAGTCTATAGAAAATGGTGGAAAATGACTGTTGCAATTACCAGAGCTCAGCTGGAAGCAAAGAATATTTGCTCTTTTTACTTGATTGCAAATGTAAACAGCTGATAGATGCATACATGAACACACATCAGAAAACCTAGTCCTGAGCCCATTCTGCACAAGTGAGCGAATGTGCACATACACACATACACTCACACACCAAATCCTCTCAGAGCTGGGGTCTTTCCCTCAGTGATAAATGTCAGCCTCCCTCCTCCTGAACAGATATCGATGGTTATTTGGGCTTATTTCTCCAATCTGTTGTTCACCTCAGAGCCGAGATGGAATCCATTTCTGCCTGGTTGGCAGCGAGGGTGACTGTAGGACAAGGTAATTTGGCTGGCTGGCACCCTGTAGTATCTCTCTGTCTGAGCTGCTGAGCTATCTCAGCCCCTATTTCCAAAGTTTACCTCAAACAAACAAGCGTGCGCACACACAACCCCCCCAGCTCTCTCCTCTGAGACTGGTAAGCTGAAATGAAGCAAAGTCCGGACGCACTGAGCGGTTGTTAAGTTTGATCTGGCTTTCGCAAACAATCTCCTGAGGAAGTAAAAAAAGGACACGTAATACAAACATTTTTTTATTTTTTCTGTCATTTCAGTTTGCATCTGGTAAAGTATACATATTTTATATATATTTATATATATATATATATATATATATATGTGTGTGTACATATTTCAGATTTCTGCAGTCATTCAAACATTGAACATTTCATTTCTTCAATAAATGAGTGTGTTCTGAAATACTTTTTGTACCTCTGTGATTTCAAAAACAGAAATCCAGGACAAAGATTTGAAGAAATGTAGTGTCAATAGTTTGCTGGGGAGTGTAGTGTCCAAACAAGGACCCACCCATGGAGATAAGATGGATCCAATTGGCCCACGAGTAAACATATATCCCATTTCAAACAAAAGAATGTCAAGAGCAGTCCGGAGTACTGGGCATTCTTCAAAAACTGATCTGGACTCTACACACGTCAGTGTGATGAAGATTGTCAGGATGAATCTATTGAACTGAAACAGTTTTATTTGTAGTTACTCTAGAGACTAACATTTCAAGGATCATGGATGTCGTGGAAATACTATTTGCCACAGTATGCAGTGATATGAAGTGAGCCTGTGTAACTTTTAACAAGAAATATCACATTCTTACTCTTACAAATGAAATGTTTACATCAGTACAGTCAGGGGTTTTTCCTGCTGGTATGACCAGCGGCTTATTAAGGCTAATGTTAGCTAATGTTAGCATACTTTCCGTAGATAGATATTGCTTTATAGCTGATGTTACTAAGTCAGTCCTCAGACTTTTTAGTCTCTTCTTGTGCTAATGGTATGATACATTTAACCATTATGTATTCTACCATATTGTACCATTATGGCCACAGTTCAGCAAAAGTTACATGGGTTCACTGTGAGCGCTACAAATACTTAAAGGTTGAGGCTGCAGAGCAGAGTTGATACTAAAATTCATTCAGGCATTTCAGGATTGAGGCTGATCAAGCAATGTGGTCTCTAATGAGTTAAAATTCTAAAAGTTACAGAGCACTTAAAACACATAAAAACAATCTATAAAACATTGTGGATAATCACAGTAGTAATTGATGCTGTAAACATGTTTAAAGTAATTTGGAAAGCTGCACAACATGCAGTTTGGCAGAGGAAGGACAAAAGTGCATTTGGAAAAAAAAGGAATGTCATCCTGAGATCTCACATAAAATTATTTTTTGGAATAAAACTTTTAAGACCTTCACTTGCACCGTCGGAATTGCCGTTCAACTGTGTCCTTTGTTCCAAGATCGTAAAATGGAAAAGCAGATTTCCTGCAAATAACTGCTCCAAGGTGTAAACCAGTCCAACTTTCTGTCTGTGATGGACTGAGTCCAAACATTAGGCTCCCTAACTAGCAAGGCACTTTTTTATCTGAAGGCATATGGAAAGGTCATTTTGAGGAATTTAAGCAGCAGCACACCAAACATTTGAAGAAAGGGACAAGGGGAGTCAGAGGATATTTTGAGTTAATCTTAGAACAGGAATTAGACTGTTCTCTCTGTTATAGATAGGAATGAAGAACTAGTTCATAGAGTGACAGGATTGGACCAGAGTGGAGATTTTCCATGGACACATTTGTGAATATTATAACATTGGTTATAATATAAAAAAAGAGCATCACGCGCTATTTCCAACTGGTTTAGATTTGCTGGCTGGCTCCACAGATTCTACATTCATCTCATAAGGCATAATGACATTGAAATTTAACATAATGGTACCTTCAGGTGCTTGATGGAAATACCAAAATTACAAGTTGAGAACACAAATAAAATTTAGAAGAGACTAAATATTTGGACAGGATATTCTGTGCTCCCCAAGTGGCCAAGATTTACAATATAAAATCCAGTCCTCATTTTAAATATTCTAAGGATAGGCCGTATTTCTAGAGATTTTGGGTCCATATTGTGCGATGCAGTGCAGATGCTGTTTGTCGGCAGTGACATCTCAGTCTGGGTCAAATTTCAATGGCTGTTTCCCCTTGTCTGTCGTTGTATGGAGAGATCAGCACCATGGCAGTGCTGAGGTCTGTGGTGACACTGTAAAAGAGGTCCACCAACACCTTCATAAGGAACCTTAAGCAGCAGATAGAGACACTGCAAAACTCAGAACCCTCAGCATCTAAGGCACAGTTAACTGAATGTGTAAAGAAGGGGATTTCTCAAAGATCAGTGGTGATAACAGGTGTAACACCGTGGATAAGCAGCGTGGGGCCCAGGTCCTGAGTCAGGAGCTCCAGCTGGTGTAAGTAGGCGGCGTAGCGCCGGGTGTCAGCTGGAGGGCGAGGCAGGTACAGGAAACGCACAGCAGGTGGTGGTCGGGCCTGGTCCAGGATCAGCTTATTGACAGCTGACAGGTAGTCATCCGAAAGGCGCATTGTGTTGCTCGGGAAGCTATTAACGTAATCATCATCATTCTCTTCATCCTCGTCTGTTCTCAGCTTCTTCTCTTCTGTAGTGGTTTCAGGTGATTGTGATGGCTTCTTTCCCCACTTGCCTTGACGCTGCCAGTGTAGCGCCACCTGCTGATCCCAGGGCACAGGGTAGATCCGAGCTTTAATTCTCAACTCCTTCAGCAGCTGACCCAGCTTCTCCTCTGAGCCCCTCACACTTCGTCCTTCCTCCACGCACAAGAAGAGACGGAGCGTAGCTTTTCTCCAGGCTCTCACCATGTTGAGGATACATGCAAGCTGTAGCAGGAACAGAGAGCAGGTATCAACGTAACTACAACTGTCTGGATGCAGGAGATTGACTGGCCAGACGTCAACATACACAGCACCCTTCCCTAGGGAGGAGGAGGGTGGTGAGAGGACCTGAGCTCGGTCAAAGTTGTTGAAATATCGAGCCAGCACCACGTTCTTAAGCATCTTCATGGCATCAGCAATGATTGCGACATACTCCTGGGGCCCAAGAACCTTCCCGTCACCGAATTCACCATAATCCTGTCTGTCGCTGGACCCCCGCAGGGAGGCAAAGTGGAAGAGAGGAGGTTGTTGTTCAGGCTCCTGAGAAGGGTCTGAGGGATCTGTGGACTGACTGGTGGACAGGGATGGATCAACCAGCTTGTCCTTTGGAAGACAGTCATCATAGAAACCGAGAACAAGGGTGTTGGGACGCATCCCACCTGGAAAGAGGAGAAAGAACAGAAAAGACAGATAAGGGAAAGAATGAGACCCTTTGTTACAACCCAATGCAAATAATTTCTTTATAATGAAAATTTATTTTTTGAGTTGTGAAGCGGAAGGTTGCAAAGGTTTAATCATTCTATCTGATGAAATGGAAGTGAGAGACAGATGTGAAGAAGATCAGTGCTGGAGTGAGAACAGGGAGGGAAGCCGAGGAGAGATAAGAAAAAAAGGCCAAGAAAAGAAGAGTGCTTTAAGTTAGACATGAGTGACAACTCAGAAAACCAGGAGGACAGCAAACAACAAGGAAAGAAATAGAAAATGTCTTTAGTTTGCAGTGGGTGTCACTGAAGAGAAGAGCATTCACAAATATTGTTTTTTTTTTTGTTTTTTTCTGTTAAAATCAAGACTTAGGGAACAGCTCTTGAAAATCAGTCATAGCAGGATTAAAAAAACTAGAAATGTTTCTAAATTTGCAGTTGAAATGTTTGTTGAGTCTGGAACTTGTGAAAAATCTCTGAATGGCAGTAATAGTTATAATAGTTATATTCAATAATGATTGAACTTATTTAAATAATTTCAGGGCATAATGTTGAACCTAAAGTTGAAGCACTGAAAGAAAGAAAGAAAGAAAGAAACTGCAGTTGAAATTGAATTACTGACAGAAGTTGAACTGGTAGAAGTGCTGAAAGGAGTCAAAGCGTAAGCGCTGACTGAAGTGAAGAATGGAAATACTGACAGAAGTCAAGGTGTAAGTGCTGAAAGAATTTGGTGTGTCAGTTTAATTGTAAACTGATTCCGCTGAAACAGTATTGTTCAAAGTTGAAATGGCACTTAAAATGGAGGTGCTCAAGGAAGTAAATGCTGTTAGTTTAATAGTTTAAGTGTAAACACTAAAATAAACTGCTGGAACACAATTAATGAAAAATGTTGAAGTAGCAGTTAAAACTGAAGGACTAAATAAAGTTTAAGTTAAAATGGAAATTCTGAAAATAGTTTTAGTTTAGTTTGAGCGGGATTAACAGACTGCACCAATTTTAACCCAGTTTTTCACCTCACTAAAATGTGTGCTAAAATAATAATTTGAACAATAATCACATAAAGTACCTCACATAGTGAAAACTCACAAATTGCAGCACAAAATCAAATTTCAGCTATCAGTAGCTTTAATCCTAGATTAAAGCTTTCAAATATTGATCAACAGGAATATTGAAAAAAAATGGTCACACTTACCTAGTCCAGAGATGAAGAGCAAATGTTGGACTCCATGACGTACAGAATCAGCCAAGGTCAGGTTGACAAAGGCTTTGATGTTTAGATGGTCCACCAGGGATAGCCAGGAGTCATACTGAGACTGCAGAGGATCTGATGGTAAAGTGTCTGAGAGGGTGGAAGAAAACAATGGTATGAGGAGAGAAAAAGGTGATAAACAGAATGTGAGACAGAGAAAAAGATACGTGGAAACACAAACAGGCATGCAGGTGGATCAATGATTAAGAAAATGCAGAGGCCAAATCTACAAGCTTCATAGACAATTTCTGTGATAGTTTCAGCTGTGTTTGGACCTCTTCAGACTCCTAACACTGTTGCTCCCATGCATAAATATTCTGTGTGTTCAGCTTTAAGGCAAACAGCTGCTAGACAAGTAAGAGAATAAATGGATAGACTTAAAATATATTAGGAGGGCAATGTGGAAGTAGGTGTGAGTATTTAACAAACTCCTCTTCAACATAATTATGTGAATGAATGACTCCTTCATATTTCTCAAGACCAAGTGGCTCGTCAAATGAGAGAAGGGCTCTTCAGTGGCTAATGAACGTATCATTTTCCACTGTGAAACACTCAGAGGATTTGGATTCTGAGGACTCCATTCAGGGCCAGTCCCAGTCTCCCATCAATGCATATCCCCCCAACCCCACTCCCCCAGCATATCCTCAAAAGACAAAGAAAACAATCAATGATTCCGCTCCTTTAAACTAAGTGTTTGCCTCTGCAGAAAAGAGGTGACGTCTCCAGAGCACTGTGTGCACAATTATTTCCCTTGAAATAAAACAGTGGTAGATGAGCCGATGTCATGGAGAAGAGGTCTAGCATGCCAAAAAGGTCCATTAAATGATACGCTGCTCATTGTGAAAATCTGTATTCTAACATATTTGGAAAGACCTTAAAATTATTTTGAACCAGTCCAGAACGACAACACTTGAGTGGAAATACTGTTTTTTTTTGTAGTAATGAGTTGTTTAACAAATTGCTCTTGAAAATTAGCATTAATGTTGAAGTTGACTGTCAAAAAAACAAACTTTTAGTTATGTCACTGCCACTTCTAAATATTATACTAATGTGAATTTATCCAATAACTATATCCCATCACCGTCCCTGTTTTTTTTTTTGTTTTTTTTGCACCCTCTCACACTAAGATGGTTGAGATGAGAAATGGTGCAGAACTAAACTATTAACTACTCTTGATGATCTGATGTCATGCAAAAGACCTCTGGAGGTCAACAATGTTTGGTTTCCCGATAATCTACAGGAGAAGGAACTGATTTATCATAATGTAATGTAAGTAAGAATCTGTTCCACCATGACTTTAAGGTTTATAGTAAATGTAATATAACAAGGAGCATAGCTGAATGGAATAAGAGACTTAACAGTGGATGAGTTTCTAGAGGTTGAACTGAATTTCAGCATTCTTACTGAGATCTCCCAGCTGGACATGTCCAAGCACGTAAAGGCCACTCTTCTTGATGTCGTTGATGAAGGTGATAAGGCCCACACTGCTGCGAGGGTTTGAAACCATCAGCAGGACCTGAGGCCGCCAGAACTTGACATGGTCCTTCCTCACGTCCAGCATCAGCAGGTACTTACGCACCTATAGGTGAGAGGAGACATTTGTAAGAAGGGTTATTATGGGGTAATGTGTCTGTTTTTAACCCCATCCTCTTCCTCAATTAACCCTGTGGCCCACAGCAGCAGACTCAAGTGCTGTGTCTTTAGGTAGAGATTTTAATTAAAAAAACAAAAACAAAAAAAACAGCTGTGTCTGCAGTTATCTGACACTTGGAACGAAAGTCTGCTTTAATTACATTAGTCTTCATCTCTGAAATTCTTGTTTAACTTACACACACATGCTACAACACCTTCAGTTTACAGCAGAGAGGCATTGAAGTTTTGGAATACATACAGTATTTTTGCTATTTCACATATCTGATGCGACATCCCTTATGCTTGCAAGATCACAGCAAGATTTCAATCAAGCAAGCAGAAACTGCCATGTACACACTACTGCTCACTCATACATTCAATATGTGTTCATGTTTGGCTTCTCCCCCATTACTGGAGATATGCAGAAAGTGGAAGTAACTTTCATGGATCATTAACACATTAAGATTTGACATGGGGTTCATGCAACAGCCAATAATAAACCCAACAATGATTTTCTCATCTATACTGTATATCATTTCCTATGCACAAGGAAAATACATTTGTTAAACAAAACACTGAAGAAACAAAATAATGTTGTACAAAATGACTTATTTTAAAGTGTGTAATTGAGCAGCTACAGAGACTCAGGCTGGCTTATTTGTCTGAAAGCTTCTAGAACTTTTTAGCTGCAATACCAGCTCAACACTAAAAGTTAGTTTCATGAAATTTATTATAAGGAATTAAAGACAGCATGGAGATGATGATAACAATACCACTGAAAAACAGGCAGATACATAATTCAAAACAATTTCATCACAAAGTTCATTTAGTTGCTGTTCTGGAGCTTTCAAACTTATCTCACAATCTTCACAGTTAGACGTGGTGAAATTGTTTTCTCAACTGCTGTTTTCAAAGTCAAGAATTAACTTTGAACTTTAGCAGATACATAATTTAGTATGGATATTACTGAGATAGAGTATTCACAGCAATATCAATACCTTACTGGCTACTTTTTGACATTTGTTTGCACCTTATCTAATTTTTTCCCTCATATATTTTTTTTCTGTCTTTTCATTGTGTTTTACTGTACAATGTCCTTATTGATTTTTCTATACCATGATTCTGTGTATCTTTTAACTCAGTTTTTAACTCAAGCTGTCAACTTAAAGACATATATTTTTTTTATTTTAGAATAAGAAGAAGAATATAATATAAGAAGAATATAAGAAGAATATATGACTTGAGCCGGCATCCGGTTAGCTTAGCTGAACATCACGATTCAAAACAGGGAAAACAGCTAGCCTGGTCAGTCACATAATCAACCTGACTTGCAGAAGAAGTGATCCTGTCACATCTGTATGCTGTGAGTAGGAGAAAAAGTGGACATTGGACAGAAGCTAAAACAACAGCGCACCAATGCCAATTTAAGGTTTTTATGTGGGGTTGTGTGCAGGACTATTTCTTAGACAGAAGCAGAAACATCCTGAAGTCTCTTCTTGGCTTTTATTTAGCATACTGCCATGAGGTTGGTATTCCTCTAAAGTCACATACTCTGTGACTCCTACTACTCATACTCAGATACTGAATATAGCTCTCTCTCTCTCTCTCTCTCTCTCTCTCTCTCTCTCTCTCTCTCCCTCTCTCCCTCTCTCTCTCTGTGCGTGCACACCTCTCTCTGATATGTATGCATGTGTTGTAATATTTTAGTTGCCAGGACTTCTTTTAATGTAGAAACAAATTACATCTGTAATCAGCATTTGAATATGAGACTGTGGCAGAGACCAGAGACCATAAGGTCTGTGTGCATGTGCATGTATAGACGAGCATGTGTGTATGCATGTATATATGTATTGGTAAAAACGTACCCATCTGTAGTTGCTTATGAGCAAATACTTATACTGTAACTGCCAGTGTGTATCAGTTTGTATTACAATGCACGCTATAACACACCCATCATTAAGATTCTACCAGTGTGCTAATGGGGTGCCATCAAGGTACCATTAAGGAAATGTAACCAAGTGGAACCAAACATTAGATCTGAACCTAAAGTCTACTGGAAATGATTACCACTCATTTGATACACTCATTGGCATTAATGACCATTAACTCAGTGATGATATGTCTGCCATGCTAAAGCTGCTGCCTACACTGTAAAATCCATCCCTTTGAGAGAGGAAGGGTGTCTTTAAAGGATAACTCAGTGTTTTTCATGGCTTTTGCACTCCTTAAGTGGAGTGAGTAACACTATCCTGGTGTTACAAGAAAGGGGAAAAAGGCATCTCTGACGTGAGCACAACAGGATTGTGATGTGAGGAAACTGAACTTTACTGAAATTTACCAGTCACCTCACATTTGTGGCAGACTGGGGGAGGAAGTGGAGCCTAAAATATCTCCAGTCAATTAAAAAATAGTTGGTTTTTTTGGCTGTAAGAAACACCACTTAAATGGAAGAGAGTCACTTGAGAATGACTAAAAATACTTTAAAATGACTTTCACTTGAAAACCCTTTTGGGGTGTGTTTAATGGACTTGAGGTAATGATATGAAATTGTAGGACAAATGAAAGAACAGCACTTTTCTTGTGTTGCAGCTCCATTTTGGGATCTAGCCTGAAAAGACCTGGAAAAATTGTGCTGATTATGATTATCTCTGCAATACAAGTTTAGCTCAAGGTCTATCAAAGCTCAATCAAAAGTGAAAATGCAACAATTTCCAATATCATTACCATTGTAATCACCATAGCTGTTTTCATGCAACTGTCCAGTAATTGCTGTAAAAAAAAAAAAAAAAAAAAAAAACTGTTCCAGAGGCAAAGTCCTACTGCCTCCACTCATCTAATCATCTGTCTCTCTTTATCTCTCCATTTCCCCGTCTTCTCATCCATCAGGCTATCATCATTTCTCTGTCGCTTCAGTCTCATCCATCACTCAGTTTCTCGATCACTCATCCCTTCTGCCTGCTTATATTCTGTCTCTATCTTTTCCTTCCCATGATACCAACAGTGATTCTTGCGTCAGTCTGTCTTTTTCTTCATTCTCTTTCTCTCCTTAACACTGTTGTCAACTGCCTGTTATCTCCAGCTGTGTTTTTTTGTTGCAGGCTGTTGTGTCTCCTGTCCCTGCTTCAATGTCACCCAGTTGGCACCCAGCCACACTGGCTGCTGCTGGAGGGTGCAGGAACGGAAGACATGTGCATGTACGAGATATGTACGTGCACACACATGGCCTCTCCTGCCAGGCCTATTAGTATGTTCAAGTTGCACTGGGCTCCTTTCCAGGGCTGGGTTTAAAAACTTTTGATTGGAGGGGAGGACTGGGGCAACGAAGGGAGGCTCATTTGTAAAGTAAGTAAAATGACTCACAATTTAAACCCTGGTTCTTCAGAATGGGGCAGAATTTAAGGTTGAACATTTAATCTCACTCACCAAGACTTGATTGGTTTAGCTTTCAAATTTGGGCGGGATTAAACATTAATTTAACTGGTTTGAAATTGGGTTTGGTTGGAGTTAAACACACCGTCAGTTCATAAAATAAAAAGGACCTACTAGTCCATGTCATGAGCAGAACTACTCCTCTGTAAACTATGTTTCATATTTTCAACATATTGATCACTTCGAACTATGAGTCAAAAATTTAAACATTCATAATATACACCTCATAAAATGAGCATGGAGTCACTACTTGTCATTCATCAGGTTCCAGACATTTTTACTGCTTTGTTTTCATCCAAAGGGGAGAGTGGCTGTAATGTAGACCCTTTCACTTTCACCAGTGGTCAGTGTATGCAGAACAATGTAGAATTGAGAACAACAGCAATATGGAGAACAAAACATAAGAGTCAAATTATATTTTTGTTATCATCTTTTGTTATGGTCAAATTACAAGTATGAACTAGAGCTGATATTTATCTACATTTTCAAGTGGCTTACTTCACATATTAAATTGCTAGCACCTCAGCAAACTGATGTAGTTGCTTGATTAAATTTCCAATAAGAAATGTAAACAATCACTTCATACAGAGGCTCTGGTCCAGATGTCATGGACCTGTACTCATTTTGCCTGTTCAGTAGTCCCTCTATGATATCGACAAGCCACCAACTTATCACCTTCTTGCTCTAGTAAGGGGGGTTACCAGTGGTGGCCAATCAAAAACTTTCAGTCCTGCCACAGCTCCCTGCTGTCTCAGGGAGAGAGAAACAGCAGAGAAGGGGGAAATGAAGAGAACGTGATGGGTAAAGGAGAGGAAGGAGGACAAGGAGGAAAAGCGCAATAAGTTAAGTGGTTGTAATAATGCTCTGCCTTCTGACAAGCTGCTGGCAAACCCAGCCACCCTCCCTCTCCCTGCCCATAACCCCTGCCCACAGCCTTGGCAACGGTTCCTCTCGGCAACAGGCCCTCCTGGCAACAGTGCCCTCTCTCCTTGAGAGCAACAGGCTCGCTAGATAGAGGACACAGAGAGTTGGGTGATGTAAAGCTGTGTGTGTGTGTGTGTGTGTGTGTGTGTGTGTGTGTGTGTGTGTCTCTACAAATGTAGAGAAAAGATGCAGATGTGTGTGTGTCTGGAAAGCCTGATATAAACGTGAAAAATAGCTGCTGTAGAAATGACAAGGCAGTGCTGTGTGACTGCATGGGAAAAGAGAGGAGGAAAATGTGTGTGTTTGTCTGCTAAATGCAAAGCAATTGGCTAAGGGAGAGGCACCAGAGAACAGTCTGTCTGTGTTTGTGTGTTTGTGTGTGTGTGTGTGTGTGTCTGCACGTCTCTATAAACCTGATAGAACGATTGCTTGGCAGAGGTACAGGCTCTTGTAAAGCTGAGGGGATGAGATTTTAGTTGCTCTAGTAATGACAAGGCTGTATTGAGAGAGAGTGTGCGTGTTTGTGTGTGTGTGTGTGTGTGTCAGACCTGGTGGAAAATGAGAGCCTGGCTGATATAGCCCCAGCTGGAGGTGGGACTGAGGTAGTGAATCAGCAGAAGCAGCAGCAGCATGAAGGCAATACTGGCTGAGGCATAGATGGCGTTGATCAGGAACATCATGATGGCACAACCCACGATGCCCAACACACACGTATGCCAGGTGAAGTAGCGAAAGGTGGGCCTGGGAATACAACAGGAGAGGTAGAAGTTACTGTAGAAGCCACAGAAAAGTGCAAAAATAACTCTTCAGCAGTCACAATCATGAACCACCGATATGATGGAGGTTCTTGTGATAACAGGTACTGTTAACTGTCAATTTATTAAAATAGGGGGTGAAAAACCATTACAAGGGCAGACTGAGATTGAGGTTTCTAAGATTTATTCACATAGAAAGACAAGTACAAGATACATTTATGGATTTTTGACGGGGTGAAATACAAACAGGTGACATCCATTGTACAAACACAAACTGATAAGAAGTCTATGTTGTGGTTGAGTTCACCATCAGTATAGTGGGGGAGATTTGTGTCTTTTGTGTCTGAAAACATGGGCAGTTTAGATTTTTCATTTGCAAATAAAGTCGTTATTTACTGATAAAAATTAATTTGACTATGTGATTTGTTTGTCATGACAGAAAAGGTTTGCGAACCCCTGTGTTAACGCTACAATGTTTGACTTACACTCAATAAGCACTTTATTAGGAACACCATACTAACAGTAGGTAGGGCCTCCTTTTGCTCTCAAAACAGCCTCAGTTCTTTGAGGCACGGATTCCACAAGATGTTGGAAACATTGCTTTGAGATTCTGGTCTGACTCTCTGAAGTCAGTATAGATAAACTGAATGATTTTCTGATATTTCTCTACAGAAAACGTCTTTACAGGAGTTCTTTAGAGGCTATGGTGACAAAAACATCTTGATAGCTAATAGCTCCCATCCCACACCTCCCACCTAAGAGGGACTTCCAAAATGTCAGTTCTTTACACTGTGGAAGATTTGACAAACCACTGAGGACTTCAGTGAAAAAGCAGCTGAAATCAATTTATGATTCTCCTAACATGGTTATCCATCCACCTGGGTTGAAAAAGCCACTGAAACAAGAGTCTAATGCCGAATTAGTAAAGTCTTTTTCAGTCAGAGTATTACTGCTTACTGACCATATTCCCACACTATTGAGTCCATTTTTAGAAAACAATGGCAGATTTCTTTCATTCAGATCCAGAATTTTCTTTTGCCTTCCCCTTTTTAGTCTTTAAACATGACTGGAATTCAACACATTAATGTTCATGCCCTGACTTGTGATTTGCTAGATATGAAGATTTTCAAGCATTGAGAAACAGTCACAGCAATCTGTTCAAATGGTGATTTCTAAATGAAGATTGTTGTGACCTTGTAGCCATAAGACAGCAGCACTTGATTCCATGTAACTTTATTTTGGTTTGGCCGTTTGGAAAATGAGCAAACTTCCACCAACACTGAGGGAATCTTTTAAAAAGCTGCCACACCCATGAAAGAATTTCATTTGTCTAGCTGTCACTAGAGTTTTAATGTCACATGATAATATCAAGGTTTCAATCCTGACATCAACATATCTCTATGGGAATCACTTAGTAATTTAAGTTATTTGGAAGTTAGGAGGGTTAAAAGTGGTCAAATTTAAAGATAGTGAGTTTCAGCCAAACATCCTGTTCTTTCAGTCAGTGTTGCTAAGGCTCTACTAATGACTTCTTGCTTGGCGTTTAACATCATGATTTTTAAAAAACTTTACTGAATCTCAATGTCAGACAAACCATAATGACTTCAACTCAAATTCTCCACTCACACACACACACACCTACGGAGTCATTTCCTAATGCGTGATTGCGTGGCGGCATCAAAACAAATGTGGAGTTAATGCTGGGACAAAAGCAATTAAAACAAACACCACACAAACCGATAATAAGCTACTGCTGCAGGCTGCAGTAGACCTCTCAGTGTTTGTATGCATAAGCTTGAATTCATATTTGAATGAGTGCATTAGTTGTATTTAATGCACATATGAACCTGTCAAAATATACTTGCATATGTGTGTGCCATTTAAGTGCAAATAACTTGAAGGGGTCATGGAGTTGGGTGCAACACAGCGGATGGAAGTGCTTACATTTTTAGAGGATCATGTAATTGACCCCAATTTCCCTGCAATAACTGCAGCCGTGTGGATAAACAGCCATTATAGTCCCAGCTGTAATTACACAATACAGCTCAAATGACAGACTGGCTTCCTCCATGAATCAAATTTAGACTCTTTAAGAGGGGGAAAAGTAGCCACTCAACACTACGCAGCAGGAAAGTGCTAATGTACTGAGAGGATGGCAGGGGGTGAGACCACCAGGAAGCTAAATTAAAACAGAAGAAAAATATAAAGTGATTGTCAGTGACAGTCGTGAGACAGTCACTTGCTTTCCTACTGGTCAAGTTTTCTTCACTGATAAGGAAGGGGCAAAGAAAAATGTGAGCAGGTCTAAGGTCAGGAATGTGAAAGTGAACTTTCAAAGATCAAAGCTGCTGAGATCAATATTCAAAAGTCTTATCCAGTGTAACTGAGACGTTAAATCTGGCCCATTTGTCAAAATTATTATTAGTAGACAGAAGCAGACTGATACTGGATTTTTGAGTTGGATATTGAAATCTGAGATACTAACAGCTGATATTGATATACTGGATGATATATAGCAGCTCTAGCAGTGGCAATGTCAGTCTGCAGGTTGATCCTCTTATTTGATCCAAACTGAAAGATCTGGATGGATTTGGAATGGAAATGGAAATTTGGTGCAGACACTCATGTTTCCACAGCTTTGGTGAACCCCTGACTGGTTTTGAGTGGAATATCCTGACAATTACTGGATGGCCTGCCATGAAATTTGGTACAGACTTATGCCTCCCCCTTAGAATAAACTATAATCAAATCAAATTAGATCAAATTTTATGCTGCCCAATACTTTGGTTTATGTCCAAATACCTGCAAAACCAGTGACATTCTCATCAGCTTCAGCTGTACTCTGTGTTTAATGCTAGCACACTAACAAAGATGGTGAACATGACTGGCTAAACATTGAGCACTGAGTGAGCATGCTAGCATGCTGATGTTACCATTTAGCTCAAGGCATTGTTGTGTCTACAGAGCTGCTGACATGACTGTGGGCTCTTGGTCATGTTAATATACAAGCGGCTTTAAATTTGTTTCTTATGAAAAAGTTGTGACTGAGATAAATACTTGGCATTTCTGGAGACCAAGTACTTGCTGTTTATCGGCAGCCATACAGTATACCCCAATTTTGATATAAAAGAGATTTTAATTTTTTATTTTTTCAGCTGCTAATATTTACCATACTGCTGTATCATTCATTCATAGTATCTGCCATGTTATAATGGGTGACAAACTGAAACCTTAAAAGAACATGTCCTGTTCGATTGGGGATTTTGTTTAAATATATACATTTTTACTTCTCACCAATAAATGGACTGAGAACAAGAATCATCACTATACTGAAGTTGTCCTTTTTGAGGAAAAAAAAGTACCCCTGAGCTCTTCTCCCTTTGACATTGTTTGGTATATAGCTTCATATGGGCTGGGTTGCTTAACATGAGCCTGCTGTGCAGCATTTACTAATGTAAACACCAGTTTTCAGGCTCTTTTGAATTCAGTTGACTCAGTGACTTCAGTGAGTTTTATCTAACCATTTTTAGCCCTTTAAATTCCAGACATATTATAAAGATTTTCTCTTGTCAGGATGGAGGAACCTCTGAAACTGCATTTAGACCACATGGGACACAACTCACAACTGAATGTCACACTAATGAAATTAGTTAGACGGTTATGGGCTCAGAGAGAGAGAGGTTTCACTGCAGGTTTGCACTAGACTACCGTCTCCAAACTTTGCTTTTATTTCTTCTTGACTTGATCACTTAGCATCAGCGGTGGCCACAGTTCTCTCATCTTATCCCTCTCTCCTTCCCATTGGAGGGCGGGTGTAATTACGATAAAAGCTCACCCACCCGGTCCGCCCTCCCCCACCCATCTCTTTTGTCTCTGCCGTCCCTCTATCATCAGCAGCAACGGTCCCATACAATCACCTCGCCTTGCCCCCTTCTCCTGTCTCTCTTTGTTCTCTCAGCGACTACGTCACTTAGTTGGACACAGCAAAAGTCTCTTGAACATCATCAAGCAATCAAGTCCTTAGAGACACAGAAAAGAAATAGAGACCGATAGAAGGACGAGAGACCAAGTTTTAGCCAAGACACAATTGAGGGCGGGACAGAACCCACCTCCCACACATACACACTGGGCCAACACAGCAGGCTGCCAGGAGATGCCAGCCTCCCATAAGGAGGAGGTCAGTGAGTATGAGACGTTACGCCAGGCAGCATCCCAAACACTGGCACACTAACAGTGGAGAGACTGACCGACCTAAGAAACCACTTAAGCAGTTATAAAACACAGACTTGGACTGGCCTGACATAATATGACAAATCAGTGTACCTTGTGTAACCAGCATATGATAGGATCAATCTTGTATCATCTTGTTGGCCTGATAAACCTCCACGCAACACAATCAGTTCGAAATCGCTATTTCATGATAATATATTATTTTTGAATTATGTGTTGTTTATACCACAGGTTATCCTTTCTTAAGTATCTCTTTAGTCTACTCTTCATCTCTTTGAACAGTATTCTAGTTTTGGCTCTGGAAGTTATATCTATTCCTTCAGGCCTCAGATACAGAGAAGATTCTGTGTTCCAGGTCCATTGCGTACCTGGAGATGACTTGACATTTTTCCCCTACGTAGTTCCTAATTATACTATGGTATGAGATAATCCATTTAACAACACAGAATCAGTCTTTAGCAACTTTGGATAAAAATATATAAATTGAATTAGATTTGAAAAGGAGGGACTGTTCGACACCAAAATTCTAGTCCATCAACATCCCAGCTATGTGTGTGGGGAGGTGGAAACTGTAATCACTGTAATGTAATTGGTACATTGTTTTTAAGACTCCACAGTTTAAGGCCTGATGTATGGGTGCTTCAGGACCATGCATATTAGAGGTTATACTGGTTTGAACTCAACCTGAAACGTAGCTAATACTTTTTCAACCTGGTGTTATAATACTTAGGCTTTGCTATTCTACCTCAGCATTTTGGTTTCATGTACTTTATGAAAAGGTGACATCAAGCCAAATATTTTGACTTTCCGGTGTGGGGTCAAGCTCCAGCACTGGAATTTTTAAAGACATATATCACATGAAGACAGTGTACAGAGATAAACAAGGAGAGGATGGCACTTTGCATTAAAGAATTCCCTGTCTGGAATCAAACCGTGACCTAGACGCTATGTGGTATGCACTCTGTCCATTAGGCTATTGAGACGACACTGATCTTATCCTGTATTGCAACTCAATAGCATCTTTGTTAGACCCTTTAATACCCGCGCTTTTCAAATTTCTATCCCAGCATAAGGTTGTTTGTTAATAATTTGAAACTGAATGAGGTCACTTAATAATTTTTCTTAAGACTCAAACAGAATCAAGTAGAAGACATCATTCAAACAGTGTAAATTCAAAACTGACACAGGACAAAATACCAAAAGACCCAAAAGACCTTGATCAAAACCAAGAATCTTGGCTCTGAATTTCTGGTCTGAACTGAGGTAGTAATTATCCTCAGCCATCATCGTTATACCATTCAATAATAGATAATGACTTAACAACCACTTCTCACCATCCGGACAGTTGATGATCCATCTGGATTTTTACACCACCCCAATCTCATTTAATAAATACGTTCAAATAAATTGACCCCATATTTGGACAAAGACAAGGGCTGCAGAGGACAAAGCTTTTGTTTTGAGCTTACCGGTCTAGTTGGCTGAAATTCATGATTGTTACAAAGACAATCAAGGTGGCTGCAGAGAACGTTGCTGTAATTTGGATAATGGGGATGTTCGAGCTGGTAAAGGTAAGAGTGTAAAAACCAAAGTCTGTTAGCTGCCAGTTGTTGTTGCTTCTGTTCCAAGGAAGGTCATCGCCTGGAGGATGGAGTTCCACACTCTCCACAGACATCCTTTGGCATCAGGACCACTCCAGCTGCTCTTAACCCCACAGGTCCCTGTGATACTGCGGTATATGCATTTGTGTATGATGCACGATGTGTGTGTCTGCTTTATTTAAGCCACAAGTTCAGGTAGTCTGTGCCCGTGCAGCATCAGCAGCAGGACACACAGCACCCCTGAGAACAGTCCACAGCTGGAGCCACCACTGATAAAAGCTGTAACACAAAAGCCTCTCCCACAAAAACAGAAGATAAAAACTATATACAACAAGAAAAATACCATATGTACACAGATAGTCTAAGAGGCAGATGAACCCAACATCAATGATCAGGGAAGAAAATTATTTAATCACCTAAAGGGCTGTACTTGGGATCTCAGACACATACATTTGTTGAAGTTCTAAATTGTATTAGACTTGTTGTATACTTGAGTAAGTATTAATATTAAATATAACATAGTTACCAACAAGCAGACATCTTTTTCCGCTTACATCATAATTTTAATCCTCTCCTCCCTCATACAACAGCAAATTTAAGGAAAGGGAAATATTTCAAATTAGTTATTAACCAGCAGAGGAAGTTCTCAGGGAGATATCAAGCGCTTAAATGGCTTTTTAATTTTTTCGCTTAGAAAGAGACGTGGAGAG
>BRZM01000015.1:3193487-3356802 GCA_033238685.1 Lates japonicus | reverse complement strand
GGAAGCACAGTTTCGTTAAATTCTGACCATGAACCCCTGGCCCATCTCTGGTTCTGGTGATCCATAGCCATAATGTCTCAGCTCTTCCACCAAGATGTTATCTGGCTGTCTAGCTGCAATGCAGAATATATCACATAGCCAAGGGCGCAAGATGCACATGAAGGCGCAAAACCAGAGTTGCAGCAGGCATTTAGACTTCACTGATCAGGAGGCGGCACAAGATCAATACCTGACACAATGGCTGAGGCTTCATCTGACCGACACCGAGAGTACCAGAGGAGCGAGACCGGCCATACACGCCCGCGGGCATCACGGCCAGTGACTAACTGTGGGGGTGTGTTATCAGAGGGTGCAGAGGCCATCAATCGGCCAGTACCCAGTAAAATAACTACAACGTGACGCATTTATAACAGACCGCAACATTTGTGGCTCGCTTGCAACTAACTATAAATAGGCCTATACAATATCAATACTATAAATTTATTTCTCCAGCTAAATTTGACTGCAGTCCAACCCACCGGCCTATCCGCATCAGCCCGGCCGGTGGTACATCAGCTTTTATAGCCACCCAACTGTACTGTAAGATAGAACATAATTTGGATAGTAAAGTTAAAGGAAATGCCTTTCAGTCTATCACAGGGCTGACATATACAAAAAATAGGAATCACATTAACACCTATGGGCAATTTAGAGTCACCAATTAACCTGCATGTCTTTGGACTGTGGAGTACCCGGACAGAATCCAGGCAGGCACAGGGAGAACATGCAAACTCCATACAGAAAAGTCCTGGGCAAACCAGGGTTCAAACCCAGAACCTTCTCACTGTGAGACAGCAGCGCTAACCACTGCCACCCTCATTTGATCCACTGTTAAAATAAAAAAATATGGTTGGTACAGCTTAAAAGATTCAAGCAACTATAGCAGGGAAATCAAAGTTTTTTACTGACAATAATAAATATTTATTATTAATCTATAATATAATCAGATATTATATTTATCCATCAAGTAATATTAATACTACACTCCCTTTAAGTTTATATTTATTTATAATTTTCTTACTTGTAAATACAATTCATACCATCATCCTCTCTCAGCCTCAGTGTTTTGTTCTGAAAGCTCTGATATATTTGACCTGAAAAATGATATTGAGGAATCAGAAAAGGAAACAAACATGAATGCCCCACAACAACAGTAATCACCATGATACTGAAATATGCACACTATGTTTATCCACACATGAGCAGCTATGCCCATCATAACCATAGCTTAACCATTCATTCAGTGTGTAGATTACACCAGCAATACCAACAATCTCTGTCTTGAATTGTGGAATGCTGTGAACACTTTCAGGTTATAACAATGGAAATCTCCATCGCTTACCTCCAATCTGAATTCCTGCTGTTGTGGAGGAAGAAGTGTGCATAAACATTAAATCGTTATGGTACAAGCCATCATTAGCTCTTCTGTACTGAATGAAACATTTTTGTGAGTATTTCATCATCATCAAGTGTGCTTTCTTTATCTGTATGCAAGCTGTTGAGACTGATTGTGCAGAACAAAGAGGTAACTACTGTACTGCACCAAGGAAGAAACACAGAGTAGAGTCTTTCTCTTCAATTATCATGTGTTTTATGATTGGCCACTGAGAAACTCCACTGGAAGTTGGAGTATATTCTCTGAGCTCAAGGGCATATCATTGCAATTTATAGATGGGAAAAAGTTGTGATTACTGCATTTGTGACCATGAGGCAGAAGTAAACTGAAGGGGAGAGAGAGGAGAGAAAGTAATGATGGGGAATTGAGATTAATGATGTCACATTATTGACAGGCGGTCAGAACGAGAGAGAAAATGACATGCGACGAACCAAGGGAGCAATGAGGATGGAGAAGGGGAGAGCAAGAGAAGAGTGGAAAAGATTAGATGGGAAAAAGAGAGGAGAGAGAGAAAGACGAGAGAGTTGAAAAACAGAAAGTGGGTAAGAGAGCATCTCTGACCTCTGGCAGTCAAAGTCAGTGGGTATCTCTCCAGTGCTCCCCTGGGAGCGGGCTCTACCAGAGCATTAATTAGCCATTAACTCAGACACAGGCCAGCATGGACAACTGCTGTCATAGTGCACAAATTGTGTCTGCATGAGATGCATGCCTATGTGTGTGGGTGCGCATGTGTTTCTGTGTGGCAATTTGAAAGACTTTTTACTGGGAAGGTTGTGCATAAATTTCTCTGAAATAAGTGAGCTCACACAGACACTTTTACTAAATTAAAACAATTGAGAGGAAGCAGCTGAGTAATGCTTTGGACTACAAAGCAAATGCTCTTCCAGAAATGTCTGTGTGTTACAGGTAAGAATCGTACAGTGCTTGTTCTAGTGTGTTTGGGTTCAGTTACTTGTACATCAGGGCTAATGAATAGGTTTTTGGAGATTATTGTGGCCCAAAATGAGAGTTCTGGCAGTGAAAATAAAATTTGAGACATTTTTGGTTTTGTTTGTTATTTTGGGATAGTTGTGAAGAAGAAGCTAATTATGATGAGTAACATTCCGGTGATCGCAAATATTCAGCCTACAGAATGCCCTGAACATGAGCATCTGGTAACTGCTGGCCTGTACAGTTAGCTAGCCAAAATACTGAATATGAAGTAACATTGGGTAGACAAGTTCTGGGAATACCTTTCCTCCTTAGCCTCAGTGAGAACCCGTGAACGAGCAAGCAAATGGCTTGACACTGCCTCCACCACTACTTGCTGCTGGCATGACACAGCTCAAAAGCTCACGAGTAGCTTGCTCACTAGCAAGCATTGTGGAAAAAGTAACCTGAGATTTTCTCCAACCATTTTTATGATTCTGTGGAAAGCAGGACTTCTTTTTTATATGTAATCTTTGCGGTAAGGGACCTACAAAAAAGAAATCCCATAAAGTACAATAATAGTATCCTCCATGGACATTTAGTCACACCTTGTAAGGACTAAATTCCCTGGCCCAGCACTGCATCACTTCTTCTCTGACAGTTTTTCTGCAAATCACTACCCAGCTTCTGTTCTGCTGGATTCATCAGACTGTGATCCTAAGAGCAGTGGAGTGTGTAGCAGTGGGGATGACAGTCAACACCTCAAAATCGGAAGCCATGGTACTCTGCTGCATCAGCAGTAATGCAGATGATGTACTGGACTGTGAAGAGCTCTTGATTTACCAGTCAATCTATGTTGTAGTCACCTATGGTCATGAGCTTTAGGTAATGGTCAAAATATTACAAACAACCAAAATAAGTTTCCTTTACTGAGTGGTCAGGCATCTGGCAGTAGCTTAGGGTAGAACTGTTGCTCCTTCAGATGGAAAGAGGTCAGTAAAGGGCTAGATATCTCCTGGACACCTTCCTGTGTAGCTGTTCCAAGAATGTCCAACTGGGAGGATACCTGAGGGATTACATATCCCATGGCAAAGGAGAGGCATGTATGGGCTGTTTTGTTTAGCTTCCTGCCATGGTGACCCAAATCCTGGATGGATGGATGGAAGGTGCTTCCATGAAAACTTTGTTAAAGTTAAAAGTGCAACTGAGTTTGCACCTTGAGGAATAGGACGATCATACGATCATACATAGTGTTCAATAGGTCTTCACTATACAAGGACTTATGTTTGTGGAGACTTTTATGTTACTTTGGCTGAAAAAAAAATTCTGGATTGAGTTGTTTTTTTTACAGAAAACTGCAATGATTATTAACGTCAGTTTTGTTGTCTGCAGGGCTGTTAAATTATTTGCTAATAATGTAAATATTGACCGAATTTGCATTCATTTTTGGAATTAGAAGATTGCAATTCCTTGGAGGGACTAAATAAAACTGATTGCCATGTATACAATTCTCTATCGCATTCATTTGTGCCAGGCTGCAGCTTTCTTTCACCTCACCAGCAGTATCCAGCCCTATCCACTTCACAATTCCCCTTTAACTTTTTCTGTTTTTCTTCTCTTCTTGTTCTGGGGTCTGCCTATTTTCTCTTTACTTAAAAGTCCAATAAAAGAAAGCCACAGCTTGTGTTTTCCGCCTCCTCCTCCTTCCTATTCACCCTGCAGTGTGAGCGTTAGAGACGCGATAACAATCAGACTTTTGTCATCAGTGAATCATTCAAATGGCAGAGGAAGAGGCAGAGAGAAAGAGGACGAGAGAGTCAATAATCTCTGATGGCGGTGGTGGCGCAGCTAACGATTTCCATCTAATTGCTCCTCCTCCACTCCTGGAGAGTGGTGAGAGATGAGGAGAAGAGCACGAGAGAGGGACAAAGAGTGAGAGAAAGGGAGAAAGAGTGCAAATAATGACAAGTCATTCAGCCTTTAACACTCACCTCTGATAATGATGGGATAGTCAGGCCTATTTGCTCCTAAGATCCTCCTACTCCTCTTTGTCTCTATCCTCACCCATGCCAATATTTTCTCCTCAGTAAATATTGACGTCGTCTTTCCTTCACTTAGTAGACATAATAGACAAGAAAAAACACTACAGGCAGATTTTTGCCGTTTTTGGACAAAGTAAATAGTGACAGTTTGCTCTCGCACCACTGTCCTCCTGGCCTCTGTCTGATGGGTCACTGTCTGTTCTTGAAATCATTCTTGCGTTCCTTCCCATATTTTCTCTCAGCAATGATTTTAACAAAACCTGGGAAATAATGCGTCTTCTTCTAGTACGGAGTGTCTCTCCTGCTGGGCTGCTGACAGAGTTGTCAGCCATTTTTAAACTTGCCATAATACCAGTAGCTTCTACTTTAGCTGTGTGCATTCCAGCAACAGGCAAGCAGGTCTCTGCAGGCAGAACTTACCTGATCACTGACGGTGTCAGGGAAACAAGTTGCACTGACCTGCATTGCGCTGTCCAGTGTCACACTGCCCTTCATTTCCATCAGATTCTAATTCCATCACAGCTACTTTTATGGTGCTGTCATTTTAAGATTCAGTTGAAAAGTTTATAGCCTGCCACAGTGTTGCTCCAGCATTACTCTGTGTGCGAACTGTGAGGCAGCTAAAAGCTAACCAGTCTTGGAATCACATTTTGTGAGCCCAATCAGAGTCTTCCCAACAGATGCATCGAATCATCAACTTTTAGGGGGTAACCCTAACGGCAGATTTTCCATTTATGAGTTAAAATTACTTTGACCAGCCTAGATGAGCACTGCATCAATCATCGAGGATAAGTAATCTACCGTTATTCTGTTCCTTTGCAGGAAAAATTGTGTAGATTCAACGCATATTTGAACACAGCACACCTTTTAGCATGCTCCCAATTACTAAGAATAACCTTGGAACCTGACAGTGAATCGTCAGAAATCTGGGAGTAATGTTAACTTAAATCTGAACTTTCACAAGTGCCCGGGGTTATTCAGTCTTGTTTTTGAAAAGTGTCTCTAAAATCAAACAATTTATGCCTGATCTAGAGAAAGTTAGTAATGTCCTTTTTTATATACAGTCTATGTTCATGCCTTTGTTTTCATCCCATCTTGATTACTGTGACTCTCTCACTCACTAAATTGTCTTCAATTGGTCCCAAATGCAGCTGCTTAACTTTTAGCTGAAACTATGAGAAGAAAACACATTACTCCAATTTTAGCAACCTTTCACTGACTTCCCATTGCTTCCAGAATGCAGTTCAAAATTCTATTTATCACTTTTAAGCCATTAAATGGATCAGCTCGAAACTATATATCTGGCTTACTAAGTTCTCATGTAAAGCCAAGCCAATTTTATTTATATGGTGATGAATCACAACAAAAGTTATCTCAAGGGACTTTCCCACCATGAGCAAGCACTCCAACTGTCCTTTAACAAAGCTGCATAATTTTTTATCCTCTGTCCAATATTATGTTTATAAATTTACTATTTAATGTTAATCATCATATTGCATTTCATTGTAATCTGTTTTTGTTTCTAGTTATCAGTTACAAATCCCAGAGGATGATACATAACTGAAACTTTAATTTGGCAAGAAAAACACCTCTCTCCACTTTTTGGTCAACTGACCACACACCCAGAGGCAGCGCAAAATGTAGCTGCCACGTAACTGTAGGAGAGAGTGTCAACCATGGTATTAGCAAAAAATAAACCATCAAGTAAATAATAAAAAAAGTCATCAACTGCAAAGTGAAAGGATGCAGTTTTAGATGCAAATTCTGTCTGGTAGCAAACAACACAAAGGGTTACATTAAGTTATTCATACTTTTCTGGGAAACTCATTGAACACCATTAAACCCTTCAAGCATTATTTGTTTAGTGCAAATAGACAAAATTAAACAACAGTATGAGAGGCTTGTGTGGATGCAGTTTGAGGAGTTATAGGAGACAAAAACATAAAACTGCCCAGGCTGAATTAGTTTCTTCTCTCAGTGAATCAGTTTTGTTTGAAGGAAGAATTCTCCTGAGTTACAAAGGAGGCCTTTCTGATCTTCTTGCCTGAGGAAAGTTATGACAGGACTTCATAGTCCAAAAAACAGGTGCTTGGGCTGATTTTGTCCCACTACCTAGCCAACCTTGCATTTAATATCCAGAAATAATAGTAGTTTCTTTGAAGCTTCTCTTCTTACCTTTTGTACTGAGCTTCACTGCCCCCGTAGATCAGCAGGAATGTATCCCTGATTTATTGATTTCTCTAAAATATTTAAAACAAGGCCAGAGTTGTATCTGTATTCGTGACCCTTGAAGCTCCATATTTTTAGACCCATTGATCGCACATGAGTGAATGCAATGAGGAAATTTAATTTAATTTAATGGAGCAAGGTGGTGAATATTGCCCTATTTCAGTGGTCTGAAATTTGAACAAAATGTGAAGATGAAGACAAACAAAGTCCTGGAGGAAGAAATGGAATTTCTACACCACTTTTATCCTCAGACAACATTTTAATGAAAAGACTTACATTTTCCTTGCCTTGTCTTTGTCTTTTTTGTTTAATTTGAGGACTTAACTGGCTAATTTGCGAGGATTTACTACCAGTCCTTTCATCAAGTATCAAATGACTTCATTGACTCTCCACCATTCTGCATTTATCTCCACTAACCTGCACAAGGAACCAGGAGATGAGCACAGAGACCCAGGGATTACCACTGTGGGACGTCTTCTTAGCCGGAGACAGCACCTTACCTACATGGATGAGAAGAGATGTTGGTAAAAATAACAAATCCTTCAAATTTTAGGGAATTGTTGGCATGGAAATAACCCTGAGCATTCTCTAGCAGTTGCTTCCATATAAAAATATCAGCACTGACCTTCAGTGAAATTCTGGATGCATACTTGGACAGAAAAATTTAAACAAAAAAAGAATGCAATGAATGACCATCCTTTGGTTTACTGGAGAATTACTTCTCACACTCTATATTTAATGTCAGCAGGCATTGCTCCCTGCTCTGGAAAATATGAAACAATTTTGGACATGCTGTAGACATGGAGTAAATGAAATGGCAGGTGGACATTCCTTGTTGATCATCACTCAAAGAGATGCCTCTTGTCAATACTTGCACAAGTTCACACAGTTTAATTTCAGCTTCTCTATCAACACCTCCTCCTCACTGCTATTCCTGATTATTTTTGACACTGTACTTTCCTCAAGCCTGCATGAAATATTAATATATTCACTTATCAAATGAAAATCGGCATGCAGAGTTTGCTGCGTGTGAACATTCAATGAGTAATTTCATGATGGTCTGAAAAATACTGATTATTATTTCAAGCAGGACAAATACATTTTACTTTTTTGCAGAGAATTTTGTGCCTATCAGTACCAGGACCAATAATGTCTTCATGATAACTTGTTGTAAAATCCTTTCTGAACTGCTGTGCATACTGGTACCTGAAAGAATACAAACCCAACAAAGCAGGCCTCTGTATTTCATTAACACAGTGCCATTTTTGTACACATTTGAACACCCACCAATACATATTAACATAGTGCCATTTTTTAATTCAAACCCACTGATACAATAATTCATCTGTTAATGTTCCATGTTAGAAACATTAATTAACACTTCACTTTCTGTTTAAAGATGCACAGACAATGTCATCTTGAGGCTGTCGCAGCTATATGTATATCAAAATGATAGATTTCCAAAGTGAGAGGAGCTATTTTTGGGCCCCTCTGGTTCCACAAGTCAAAGTCCCATTTATTCTTCCCAAAGGTAATGTTATATGATTGACAGCTGAAGCAATTCTACGACTTGGGTCAGCATTAAACTCTCAGTGCAAAAGATTAACAACTGTGTTGGAAAATATCTAACACTTTGTTAGAAAGTGTAAGTTACAAGCCTGTTTACTTAAAAACTTTGAGGGAGAGGTAAACTACAACTTCAAAGGTGCATATTGACATGAAGCATCCAATCACCATACTAAATGGCATTCAGAAAACTAATAATAAAGCAGCTTAAATGAATCTAATTTCAGAATCTGGGTAAATTTGTTCACAAATTGAACACTGGACTGTTATAAATTCACTACTGCTCTTCACAGCATTGGCAGCTGAGGCTGTAGCATTTAGAACCAAACAGCATTTTGTATTTCTCAAATACAAAGCAGAAACAATTAAAACTGGTGGTCATAATAAATATCAAATTGTTACATTATGTGAGGATCCTGTGTTTCTTTGTTAAGCAACACTGATGATACTGTTTAAAGAAATGTTTGAAATGGGATTACAGAATGGGGAAAACATTTCCAGAGCCAGTGACAATATCATTTCATAGCTCTATGGATTGTGTTCCTGTTTCTCCTATAATGATCTGCTCCAAGGACGTTTTTCACTGTGTCTGTTGCTTTTTTTTTCTTTTCGTTTTTTTTTTTTTTTATTAACAGGATTATTCAAAAAATATAGAACCAATTTGCAGCAAACTTGGTGGAGGGGTGGAGCATGGGCCAGGGAGGAACCCATTATATTTTGGTGTGGATCCAGTTCAAGGGGCTGATATGACAAATAAATATTTCATGTTATCAAACTACTTCCTTTTTTCCTTTCACTTTTCTATTATAAGAGCTAGACAGACGTATCTAGGATTGTTTAGCCTTGGCAGAGGTATGGCAGCAGATACAAACCAGATTCTCAAAACAGACCTCAGAGCAACAATGACGTTACCATTTACAGCTCAGACCACATTTGGAACATGGATGGCAATTTGTAATGTTACTGACATTTAAACAAAATATATGTAATTAACTACAGGTCTGAAAAGAGAGAGACAAACAGTGAATGTGTGGGTGAGACATCGAACACAACAAACTAAACCATTGCTATTTTATGTGATACTTAATGGGACTGTATATTATACTGGAAGACAATGCATTTATATACAGCCTCTCAATTTTTTTTCACAAATGACATTTCATCTCGTGATGAAGATGACATTTATGTTGTATTTTGCAGTGGCTCTGTATAGCAGAGGTTATAAGACAGAGCCAAACACAGAGACATAAAAAGAAATGAAAAGACAAAAACAGAAACTCAAAAGTAGGGAGACTGGAGGTGGGGAGGATGGAGGTGAAGTTAAGACTAACTTTCACAGCAGATAAATGATTGGAATTAAATCTCTGAGACTTTAAAGTCAAATCACTGCAGCTGAGATGAGAAGATTGAGTGATGGAGAGGATGGAGAAAGGCAGAACAGAAACGAAGGAGTTAGAGATTAGTGAGTTATGGAGAAGAAAGAAATGGAAGACATGTGGGATGGCAGAAAAACTCCTTGTGTGTGTATGTGTGTTGGAAAATTGATGCATCCATCACTCAGTTTGCATAGGACAGCAGTGGCAAGGTTAAGCAGTGAGTAGCATGCATGAATGACAACAAGAACACACACACACACACACACACACACACACACATACACACACACACATACACACACACACACACACACACAACCACACACACAATTTACGAACATACAATGTGGTCATAATAACCATTTCTTCGCCTCCACAAGAACATTACACATTTATGGTTCCGCAGTCACTGACTCCTAATTAAACAGATTAATCTAATTTAAGTTAACCCTTTGGCTGTTGGTGAACAGACAGCTGAACTGGAGTCATCTGCCTCTGCTCAAAATGAAATTAAAAATTGACTTGCTTGTCTGTTTCGTCTTTTGAAATTGCAAAATGTGACTTTAAAGAAAATAATGCAGCACTTGTCTTGGCCATCAGTTGCCCTGCTTCCTCTTGCTTACGCTGGTATGTTTTTTAATGATTGGTTGCAAGTATGAAAAATGGCAGCTGTGTAATTCACCACTCCAAGACATTTACTACTGCGACTCAACCTCAATGGTTGTGACCCACATCATGAAATACTATCACAGGTCTGGGGTTTTCTAGGAAGGGAACTATGGCAAAAAAAAAAAAACAGTTGGAACCAGGACTCTCAAATTATGGGTAGGGGTAAAGGTCCATGATTTGTTGAGGAGAAGGGGTTGAAGTGGGAGAAAGGATGCACTTAATGAGTAGGTAGTAGACAAAAATGTGACTGAGAAAAATCTGTGGGGGTATAGAACTCTGTAAGAAAACAGAGGAATGGAAGTAAAACCAACAGTGTGTGGGTGAAGAGAGAGAGAGCAATACTGTAAAGAAAAGCAAAGTGATGTGTTGAAGATGGGGCTTTCTGGAAAAATGAAAATGTCATTAGTGTGTGTGTGTGTGTGTGTGTGTGTGTGTGTCAGGGGGCCCAGCAGAAGAGATGAGACAGAGGGCACTTCGGGGTGTACAGATTGCACACACATTCCTGGGCTGCATGTCAGAGATAGCACAACAAAGAAGGCCAACAGATTCAAATTAATATAATTATCAAGTCAGTTATTAATACAAAAGCTTCTATAGCGTAGGTGACAGCCCACAGGTCATAATAGCATGACACTATGGAAAGAACAGAAACACTGCAAGTGTGTATAGTGTATGGACTCACATACACAAAAAAAAGTCAATCAAACAAAGACGAAGCCCCCACAGTTAGACATCCCCAACACACACACACACACACACACACTAAAGCAGTTGGTTAATGTTTTCGGCATGACAGTTCCTAAAATAATAAGAAACTGTGGAGCAGCAGAGTGAGTTATAGCACTCACTCTGTTGCTTAAAAATGCAATTTAAGTTTCTAATCACACACACACACACATACACACAGACTACCAAGGAAAGCTTGATAAAGTAGCGACAGGTAGTCTGTCATGGCTGGCTGGCTGGTCACATGAGTTAATAGATTCCCTCTGTCTCACACCCCCTCAGCCTTCGCCATGTCATCACTGACCTCTTACCATACTGGCATATCATCAGCGATAATCTCCAAAACAGACAAAATATAACAGTCTGTGTGACCTGGAAACCAGTTATGCGGCTTTTACATCCAAATGAGCTTCATTTTCTTTGCAATTACTAATAGCTGTGAAGCGAAAATGTGCTCAACCCACAGCTGAAAAAAAAAACCTCAGTACTGTTAGTGCCATCTGCAAAGTCAATCTCACAGTGTAGACGGAGTGTATGGGCCTACAGTATTCCATAACTAAGTTTACATACCACAAAGCTGGAATGCTTCTATATTAAATGTGTGATAAAGGCTGAATATGTCTTTTTCTGCTATATTTCTTTAAGTGAGCTGTTTCTGCAAATCTGAATCTTGTGACTTGTGGAGATCATTTCCCAAATCTCTAACTTTCACCTCTAAAGCTCTAACCAAAAGATGCATGATTACCAGGACTTTCATGACCGCTAGAACTCTCATACGGTATATTGAAAAGGTACACTGGCTGTTAGTCAAATCATGCAGTAGTTCATGTTAAAACCAAGTCTGAACTGACTGAAGGTGTGTCGCTTTGGGTTAAACCTCATCCCTCGTTATGAGCACTGACAATCCCATCTGTCTCACACCTGAGCAGGGGAACTGATGTGAGATCGACCTGCAGCTGACACAGGTAGGCAGTTGGAAGAGAGGTACCTAACTGTACGGTATAATCATTTCAATGGCCCTCCACCTCCCTGACATTCCTTTTAAATATAATCTTAACTGCTTTGCCTTTTAAAATTATAAGGCAGAAGTACTGTTGTCAAAGGTAGCAATTTAGAAGACCTCATATAAAAATTGATTTACCACTTTAAATCTTCCTTTTTAAAATGGAGCACAGCTGGTTAGTAAGAGAGCAGGACTGCCACCCTTTGGACAACTGGGACAACTACAACTGAATTTCCTTTTGCTTTTGAACAATCTCACTGGAAACTTTGTTTAAAATGTACATTTTCAAAAATAAAACATCTAGTTGGAATCAAACACTCTGACACTATTATTGCATACTAAACTCATTCTGTTACAGTACATCAACTTCCAGTAACACTATGTTTAACCTCAATCAGCAACTGTGAGCAGTGTGTAAAAGAAAGTTTAAATGGTTTTCACTAAAATGTAATTTGAGCTTATACAAGGACAAGTTTTTTAAACAGAAGATTTCTAAAGAAATTTTCTACAAAATGCTTACTGTGGTATGTGATCTTGAGCTACTAATGGATGAACAGTTTCCTCCATTCTGAGCTCTTTTTGTACTTGATAAATGGATGTCACTGGAGTTCTTGTGCTGTAATATATATTGATTATTTCAAAATTCCATGGACATTTTGTGAAACTACAAGTGTGATCTGTTTACATCATAACTAGTGTATAAATAAATAGTTATTTTACATTACTATAATTACTTTTTCTTTGCTCTAATGACAACTGAGCAAACTCTCCTCTGATGTATGCCATGAGATCAAGGAGTAAATTGGTAGAGTGAAACTTTGAATTTACAACAGTTAGAAACACTCTAAAAACATTTATATTTGACTATGGATGCTGTGTATATGTGTATAAACAGTCAAATAGATAGTTGAGATTATTGATTGAGTCCGTGTCTTGCTGCAAAATTAAAAAATTCTGAACACACATATCCCTGCCTACCCTCTCGACATCCCATAATAGCTGCAGTTACCCTTCAGTCTCGTCTCAGGCGTGAGGGGCTTCCCTGACATGTGATGTGGTGGCGCTACAGCATGACAGATGACTTTAATAGAAGCAGCTATACTAGAAACCTTGATAATTTGGTTAACTTCCCTGTCTGCATTTAATGACAAGAAAAACCTTTGCTTGTGTGTCTGAGTGTGTGTTATTTGGAGCTGACAAGATGTAATACCAGATGATTTCTCACTTCAGCATTGTGATTTCTCTTCCTACTTTGCCATGTTTTATAAGAAAATAAACACATAATGATTTTTTTTATCTAAAGATGTTTCAGAGTCATTTCCACAAAACACTCTGAATAGGAATGTGATTTTGCATTCATAATGGGTGACCAGTTTTCTCCCCACATCCAGTCCTATTTACACTTGGAAAATAGATGTTACTTGAATTCTTGTGCCTGATAAATGTTGGTCTTTTTTCCTTACAAGTAATCAATAAAGTTTTATGATGCATGTTAGGTATTGCTGATAATTTTTTTAGGAGTGAGCCTACCTAATGTAGCAGAAACAGCAGTGAATGTAAATGTTTTTCTGCAAGCAGAAGATGAAATGCACTGCAGCACACTGCTTACAAACAAGTAATGCAGAGAAGTTAGATATTAAAATACACTGTTAACCAGTGGGACATGTCACAATTGACCCACTTATCATCTCCTGATAATGGCTGCTGGTCAGTCAATGGGTGCATTCTTGAGAGTTAGGTGTCAAATATTGTCTGGTGATTTATTTCCGCAGAGCACAATCACACCATTGTGTTAATCTAGGGATGTGAAAGCAGTAAATTCCAGACATTAGAAAACATAGGAGAAATTATCACATGGTGAAATACTGTTATGAAACACTGAAAATTCTGAATGAACTTGTGGAAGATGAGACACACTGTGAAACATAAACAACAGCAATAAACCTACTCAATTAAAATAACTGGTCTAAGTTTAAAATTACAAATTTCTGTTTTCTCACATTAACCAGCATTAAAAAGCATAAAAGTTAAAAATCAGATGTGAGCCATCTGGCCTAAATGAGACTGAACAGAAACGAGTGTACAATAAGGAAATACCGAAATACCCCCCTGGTGACAATTTTCCTAGTGCTTCCGAGAAATGATTATATTACATTACTTTTCTTCTAGAAAAATAACACTCTTATCAGCTCAATTCTGGTCAGCCTCAATAAACCAAACAACCCCAAGCTAACTGAAGATAAGACAAGGAGTGATGCCCTGACCATGAAACCAATAAAACTGGATTTTACACACCATGTGTGCTTATGTCTTCTGTATTTCATAACCAAGCGGTCTGCCCAGCTCTGAGGAACTTGATGTTTCACTTTCTACCTCACCCTTCTGTTCCCTTTGCCATCCTGTTTCTGTAAAAAGAATCTTTTACATTTCCTCTGTACAAAAGCTCATTGTGTCATGTGACCAGAGTTCCACAAAAATGTTGCATGCAGACTCATACGCAAGCATTAACGCATATCAACACACACAACACACATGGCATGATGACACATCACTGCTAATAAGACATGCTGTAGAGCAGAAAAAATCTCCATTGATAAACTTGAGGGAGATCTATTTGCAACAATATAGGTCTAGGCATGCAATTCACTCGCACACTCACTCACTCACTCACTCACACTCACTCACACACACACACACACACACACACACACACACACACACACACACACACACACACACACACACACACGCCTCGTGTCATGTGTCTTGTGTCCAGATAATGTCTAGATCCAGCTGCAGTTCAACCTGGCATCAGAATGCATATCAAATGTGTCTCAAGTGACTTGAGATCAGACTCCACTTCCCTGCTTCTATTTCATCTGTGGGGAAGCTGTGACCGCTGCCAAACATGAACAATACTCACGCGCACACTTTCAATAAAACCCACTATGCGTTGTTTGACAGGATCAAATCAATTGTGGGGATGCATTTGTATTTACACTGCACTACATTCTGTATGTCAGTGGTTCCCTAACTTTTTTCTGTCTGAGGTGCCCCCACAGCCCTGTCAGATTAAATGAAATACCCCTTCAACACCCATCATGTTCCACATGTTCACTTGAACTGATTTTAAACTGCATGTCACTTAATACTAGTGATTGTATAAAACAATTACATACAAAACAAAGATATTCTCATACAATTAAAATATCAATGTTCGGTCAAGTTTGCATTTGTACTACTACTTCGTCTGGCAGAGGCTCACTAAAACCATTAATTCATTACTTTCAGCACGCTATTTCAATTGTTAAATACATTTAGTTATCCTCTGCTCTTAGTAAACAAAGCAAATTTCAATTGCGAATTCATTATTTTTTGCTATTTCAGTGTAATACTTTTAACTATTTCGACCATTATTCCTTTAGATTTAGTTATCCATTTATCCATTACATTTAGCTAGGGCTGAACGATTTAATTGAATCAAATTTTAACCAAAATTGCGATTTGAACTAATGCGATTAGCAAACCGCAAAGGCTGCGATTATTTTTACACTCTGACCCAGTGGTTAATCATGTCGCATCGTTGTCCCTGTGGGACAGACAGTCATGTTCACCAATCAGACGTGGCCCAAAATAAAGTCATTGTATGCTGCAACTGCAGAGGTACTCCCTGGGGTATCAGTACCCCTGTTTCAGAATCACTGCTGCATGTATCTACATGTGTCCCTGATGTGGTTTAGATGACCAGATCCAATGTGTTTAAAGCTGTGGATTTCTGATTACCCAAGAGACACTTAAATGCCAAGTGTGAACAAGGCCCCACACATACACACGCAGGTCATGTGTGGGATGCCTTGTGGCCACATGTGACCTCATGTGAGCAGGGGCTCAGTGCTGACTGGTCCCACTTCAAAATACTGACACTGCTCCCAGCCTTCATTGATGGCTAAATAGCTGCAGGTCCATTTTTCTGGCTGACCTACTTTGTATATCTACAAAAACCTATGTAAAATACACTGGTGTAATGCAAAATATGTGTGATTCTAGGGGAAATATAGAGCACTGCAGAGGTAAAGAGAGTGTGTCTCTCATCAGTGAGAATGTGTGTGGTAGGCGGACGCAGGCTGAGGACAGTGTGGCAGGGTAAATGATGGCAGTATTGATCTCTGATGCTCTTTTATAGCCCTGTCATGTCAGTTTAGCACCTTGGCAACACTCGCTTTAGAGCTACATCAATACTGAACTCTGGCACTCAGCAAAAGACAGATAGAAAGAGACAGACAGATGGAGGGAGAGGGAGGACAAATAAATAGAAAGAAGTAAATACCAACTGCAACATCAAGGACTTTATAGCTCTCAACCTAAGAGTGAAGTGAGGACACAGATATCAAAGTTATCCATGTGTCGCTGATAAGACTCAGCTGCATGCTAAAGCTTTAAAAGATTATTAATAAAAGGGCTGCTTCACCATAAATATATCTTGAATGTCAAAGGAGGAGGGATGTTCTAACACAAATTTTCAACTTTTCAAGCTGCCAAGGTTCCACATTTTTTCTGTTAAATATTCCTTTACATAACACAAATTCACAATTTTGAGCAGCAGGATACCACTTTCAACAACTAACAATCAAGAAATGAGAAAAGAAAACAAGTTGTTTTAAATCTAAACGGCTTAACACTAATACTATGCTAATATGGAGCCAAATGTGACAGATGGTGATAAAATAAAGTATCATATTAAATATCAAGTGAGTAGCTGTGAGGAGACTATGACCAGCCAATAATACACACAGGAATTAATAGTAAAGTTAAAATAAAATAAATAAAAACCCAAACATACTATTCAAAATTTGGTCTGTCTGTCATTTTTCTGGCCTCCCAACAAATTTAAGTCCTGTACTTTCCTTTCTTTTCGTTCTGTTTCAGACCACCAATTCCTGACACATCTGTCCCTTTCTACTAAATGCTCTTCTATTATCACTAACTACCCACTACCTGTGTATGTCTGCTGTTTGGTGCTGGACAGGTGTGTACGGTGGGTTTATCCAAGCATTTCACTGAAAACAGATGGAACCACTAGCCATTTCTTGCACACAGCAGTGTGCTTCCATTATTTTGTCCACTTGCATTTCTGCAGTTGTTCTAATTAATTAAGTGACACCTGGCATTGGATAACATTCACTTGGAATAAATGGTTTTGAAATCGGGCTCCACTGATGCTCCAATTCTGTTTAGTGAAGCAGAAAATGAACCCTGTTTGCATTATCTGATAGCCACTAACTACTGGATTTCATCTGCTGAAAACAAAACATGCTAATATCTATTTCTACAGCACTGCACTTGTACTCTTATCAGCTCCATGGTTTAATTAACTTGTTTGGATCTGTGTGGATTTATGTTCAATTATGGGTGGATTCAGTGCTTTATGTCTGTTTGTGGATGTAGGTTTGCAGATGTGTATATTACTGACCGGTCACAGGAGCACGCCACCAGCACACTGAGCAAGTTGTAGATGATGAAAGTGAAGATGACAGCTGTTATAGTGCCGCGGGGGATGGAATAGCTGGGATTTTTCAAGTCACCTATAGGACAAACAGGTTTACTCCATGTTCATAGAAAAACAACTAGGTCAGACATGCAGACATGCACGCACAACTTGCTTCACCCACCTGACATGTTAGAACCAGCCATGATGCCAGTGCAGCCATTAAACATCACAGCAAAAACAGTGGCAAAGGTCATCATAGTTCCTGTTGTGTAATCCACAGTGTAGTCAGCTGTGGGAAGTGAAAACAACAGATAAGTTACTGCATTTATCAATACCATCAGTCTTCTAACGTCAAGTTAAATTTGGATTGTTGTTGGACAAGCCTCTGTACCTGCTTGCCACCAAACTGTTAATATTAAAAAATCTATTTCACATCTGTTGGCTGTGACAGGTCCTCTGTTTTCTCTGAGACTACACATGAATATTTAGGAAAACAAATATTCTTTGATGAGGTTGAATTAGTGCAATTAAATATACATGCCATACAGACCATGACTAAGACTTTAATATGGACTAACACTTAAACACCTCAATTGGTATTTTAAGCTCTATATTTCATTAAAGATGTGATATCAAGGTATCAAGAAAACAGCTAATACTTAAAATGTTATAGTTATATTTACAAAACACTCAATACAACAGTTTGATGAAATGAAACAAACATGCAAAGTAACCAGAGAAGAGGACTGCCATTCCACTCTCTGACAATATTCAGTGTCTTCATTCAAATCTTAACATGTAAAATTCTTATTTTATATGTCTGTGTGTGTGTTCACGATCTATTTAGTTAGCTCTTGGGATAATCCAAAGCTTATTGTGTGTAATATCTCTCACGTGTGCCTGGGTGCATGCCCAAGTTACAGCAATTAGCTTAGTAATCATGTGCTTGGATATTAATCCCTGCAAACACAGTGGAGTGCTTGGTCAGTTTTCAGTGGTCATTACGAGTCAACGAACATGTAAATTATCAAATTACAGATCAGTCAAAGCCTCTGTCCTCTGCCAGCAGTGCACGGAAAGATTATGTGCCTTCAGAAAAAACAGGCACACAGGACAAAGCAGTCACTGCCAACAGAAAGCCTCAGTGCTTCATTAATGGGTGGGAAGCCAGTAAGAGTTCACGTCCTTGTCACTGCACTTGTCACTCCTACTGGTTGGAGTAGCCATTTGCACAATAGGGGTTGGGATCAAGGTAGCATAGCGTGGAATGTGACATATGCACCTCCATCACATGTGAAGGAATAGTTTTACATTTCGGTAAATATACTTGTTTGCTTTCTTGCCAAGACTTGTATGATCCCACTCTTATGGTTGTAAGGTAAATATGAAGCTATCACCAGCATCTAGTTGGTTTAGCTTAGCACAAGGACTGGGCAAAGGGGGAAACCACTAGCCAAGCTCTGACCAAATGTAAGAACACCTGCCTACCAGAACCTCTAAAGCTCACTAATGAACATGTTTTATCTCATTAGTTTAATCTGTACAAGGGCTGAAGCTTTAAAACAACACTGTGACTTTATGAGGGGTTATGTGTGCACCTACTTCTTGGACACTCCGTGGAGTCTCAACTTCACAGTGAGATTGACAGTTTAATAGGAAAGACTCCAGAATAGAAAAATAGCAACATAGCAATTGGTGCAATCCAGAACTGCAAACAACTATTACCATTACTGTTGTCAAAATGAACAAAGCAAGTGAACACACCAGAGATCATAAGGTTCTCCAAACATGCCTGGTATGAGCATAGCTTAAGAGAAAAAATATTTGTGACTGTAGTCCTGTTTTTGGTCCAGCCTCCTCCACCTTACCCCACAAGTTCCCGAGCAGCGTGTCCAACTTGAAGCCAGTAAAGTTGGCTGATGTGGGAAATCCTGGGCCTGTTCCATTCGGGTTGGGTGTGGAAGAGCTGGGCAGAATGATGGTCCGAGGCCTTACGGCAAAGAAACTGATGAAGATGGTGCACAGGACAAACATGACCACCAGGAAAATGATGAAAGTGGCCTTGGCGTAGATGTGGGCTCCCACCAGGCACACCAGGAGGCAAAGCAGGGCGATGGCAGTGGCATAAAGCAGAGACCACCAATAGCCTGACGGCAGGATCTGGTGAGGAGAAGCCACAGTCCCATCTAAGAGAGGACGAGATGTGTGAGTGGGAGTTCATAAGATAAGTAAAAAGAATAGTTAATGCTTATAAATGATTCAAGAGCATACTTTTATTACACAGAATATAAATAGGTACATTCTGAAAGCTCTGACAGACACAAACAGCTCCTCACAGGAATATACAATAAGAGCTGTGTAACTGACCTACAACAGAAAACTTCCACTTTTTATGCTTCATGTACCCAGGGAACAATGCCTGAGCTTTACATTCTTTTCTAGAAACTTCCTGCTTCCTGTATTTATACCTGAACAACAGTATTTGTCCAGAATAGTTAACTCCACCATTAAATGTAGTTAAACAAACCTACTTTTACTTAACTTACTCTGAAAAACACCTAGCCAAATCTCATGATTTTCTAAGAATGCAAATCCATGCTGACCTGACGGCATTTTACAAGCTGTTAAAATCAAACTTACCCTCTGCCACTCCGAAGGTGGCCACAATGGCCTCAACCAGACCCAGCACATACAGAGCACTGCCGCACACATTAGCAAAGAAGAACATGATGCCAATGCTGCCACCAAACTCTGGACCCAGCGCTCGGCTGATCATGTCTGAGTCAAGTTAAGGCAAAATACACTTGCTCTGTTGGACAGACTGTGACAACAGGTGAGTTTTTGTATTTCTCTTCTAATAGAAAACAATTAGGGTTTAAGACCTTGACATCAAATTAATATTAAACATCTGTTTAGGTTAGGGATTACAAATAGAATATGGCAGAGTAAACAATATGACCATTGTTGAAAGGTTTGAACAGTCAAAACAAAACCCTTCCAAATATAAGTGAGTGTAGATATAACTTCCATCCAACCTTATTCCTGTGCTCATACCATGATCAAAATATTATGTCATATGGGCAAATGAAAAATTGCTGGAAGACAGTAAGTTACCCATCTACAGCAGATGATCCATGATTAATGTATTACTTTATATAATCATCTGCAGGATGTCACAACAGCAAACAACCAAATGCTAAGAGCAAAGTTCTTTCATGTACGTCTAAATGTCTTGTACATGTCAGGGTATGTGTTTCAAAAATCATCTGATATATATGATCGGACAGCTCTGACTGAGGTCATTTACCAAATTTCTGGCAGGGAAGCATACTGGCATCAATCCCAAGTACCTAACAGTGTCTTATAGTGCAGTTGGTAAATGAAATCAAGCTCCATTCAGAGTCGCAGACAATGCTAGAATAAAACACAGACACAGTCTGTCTTTGTTTAGTGTGGAGTTGAATGGAGTGTGTGCTCTCTGTTGACATCTTGACCATTGACAATGTTACTGATACCACACTGACTGTCACGTGCACCTGTCATGTGACAGTGGTGTGTGTGAAGAGGATACAATAGGCTCCCCCGGCATCCAGGGCTCCATTGGTGGAGATGGCACAGACTGATAGCACAGTCATACAGATGATGAAGTAGGCCACCAGAAACATGGCAATAGCTTGGTACAGTCCAGACTGGCCCACCACAAATCCTAGTCAGACAAAACACAGACACAGTCACACAAAACACTTATGATTAGTTGGTTGAAAGCAGAACTTATGGCCTTGACAGTAGCATCAGTGTAGTTGAGGAGGGAAGTTAAATTTCCCCAGGAAGAGTCTGCACACAGTACAGAGGATGTGAGCATTCAATGTGGCATGCAAACCATTTTCAGGAAACATTTCTGAAAATCTCAAGAACTCAAGACCGTTAAAAAAACTGCAAGTGCTGCAAAATGACTCATCACAACATTCCAACCTCTCTAAAAGAGAAACTGACATCACATGTCGAAAATAATTTCAGTTTCTTTTACTCTCTTTACTGTAATGTTAAGGTCTGTAAGTCCAATTATCTATACCAGAAAACAGTTACAATCAGGAACTATTTTATCAAAGAGCAAAAAGAATGAAAGGAATAAAAAAAGAATCATGGTTAGTATAAAGCCGCTTGGAGTAAAATTTTGTCTGAAGTGGGTCAAAATTTTAAGATGTCATTTTGCTCTGATTGCAGCATGCCTAAATGTTATTCAAATTTGATCTCAACTCCCTACGTATTTAAGAGAGATCCAGAGGTTAGGAGTGACCAGTAGAGGCAGCTTTCATATTTTTGAAGGATATGATAGTAAGTTGTCTAAGATACAATATCTGTGCCCATACTAGGGATGGGTGATATGGACTTAAAGTTTTATCACAATATTTTATTTATTGCGATAATGATATAAATGACAATTTAAAAAACAGTACCATTCAACACCATGTTATCACAGTGTTTCCCCTAGGATGACTGTTATGGTGGGGCAGGTGGAGGGCGCATGTAAACAGGAGGCGGGGGTGAGAAACGCAAACATGCCACACACACACAAATATGTCATCAGCTAGAGTTTATCGTTATTATCGCAGGATAACAATACTAGATCACCCATCCTTGTGCTGTTATTTAAAAACATCTGTTATTTCACATGTTTTGTAGAAGCCTTGTAGTAAGACAACTGTTCCGTTAAAAAGGCAGCAAATCCATATTATAACAGTACTTTAGAGTAGTGGTAGATTGATGAAACATTATGTTAATATTACTTAAAATTTTCTTGAAATGAGGTAAAGAAAAACAATTTAAATAACCCTGATATACCAAGCATTTCTACAGGGGTTTAGTAATTGGATGCAAAGGTAGTCTGAGTGAAATTTACTTGCAAAGGTTGAGTACGTTTTGTGTCTAAGGAAGAATATTGCCAGTAAAATATACTTAGGACAATGCAAATCAAAGATATATTCTGTGGATAATCATGTTGATTGACAATAAGATGATAACTGTGAACGGGAAAGGTACAAAACCGCCAACCATATCTCAATGGACAGAGACTTGAAACATGTTTACACACTGGAAAGAATGACTGCAATCTTGCAACTGAAAATGGACATCTTCTTACAGAGACAGAATTATGTGTCATTGTACCTGGGTGTTTAACTAAGAGATATGTCCTATAGTAACAAAACAGTTATGATGGAATACCCCAGAACTGTCACCATTATATTCATCTAGGATCGATAATGCCTTACTGCAAATACCCCTCCCTCTGTAAGGGTCGTTTATTGTGCATTTTCCTATGTCAGGGAATGTAATAATCTACTTGGGTATTTTTGATTTAACAATTATCACTAATAAGTAAACTTTACTTGAGGATATCCTGAGTAAAATAATTTCCATGCAGAAATTCTTACCAAGCTTTTTTTTAGGTAAATGTCATTCCAAATTTGTAGTATGGAAAGAAAAATCACAAACATACAGTTTACTTTTGGGACCAGTGACTAGTGTACAATTAACCAATATTAACCAAGAGGGTGTGCTTTAACGTCATTTGAGCTTGACAGTGATGCATGTGGCGACATGTTTACAAAATAGATAAAATATAACAGTCCACACAAATGATTTCTCAACATAACTGTAGGGAGAATACCATACAGTTTTTCTTTCGTCAGGCTCCTTCCTCCAGCACATTCAATCTGAAAAAATAATGGATGCTGCATTTGATTGCCAAGTCTCAGCTCTCAGAAATTTGAGAGTTGCCATTTAGATTGGGGAGGAGTTGTCAGTCAATATGAGGACTTAAGAGGTGACCATACAAGGGAAAAAGATAATAATGAGGTTCAGAAAAAGCAAAAATCTCAGATATCAAAGGCTATTGTGTCGCAATAATCAACAGTTGGTTACGTCTAAAAAAATGGCAAACGGTAGACAAAGGATCACAAGTCTTGTGGATGTGCGGACAATATTTTGAATTGTGAAGAAACACCGCTTTATAACAGAACAGCAAGTCAAGAATGCTCTCCAGGATGTAGCTGTACATGTTTCCTTGTCAGTGATTAAGAAAAGACTTCATGATCAGAACCTCAGAGGATTCACCACAAGATATGAAACTCTGGTAAGCCTCAAAAACAGAAAGGCCAGGTTGCAGTTCACAAAAATATACAAATAGAAACTGGTAGAGTTGTTGTTCTGTGGACAACAACAAAGTTCTATGAACTGATGAAAGATAAATCATAAATCTCTATCAAAATGATGGATTGAGGAAAGTGTGGAGGAAAAAAAAGGAACAGCTCATGACCCAAAGCCACCACCTCATCAGTCGAACATGGCAGTGGCTGTGTTATGGCCTGGGTGTATGACTGTCAGTAGAACTGGCACTGTGGTATTTACTGATGATTTCACTGCTGATGGAAGCAGCAGGATGAATGCAGAGGTGTACAGGAGCATTCTGTGCGCTCACATTCAGCCAAATGCATCAAAACTCAGTAGACAACATTTCACCATTCAGCAGGACCTAAACATACGCCCAAAGCAATCAAAGAGCTTTTCAGGGTGAAGAGGTAGAGTATGCATGACTGGATGAGTCAGTCACCTGATCTCAATCAGACTGAGCTGCATTCTACTTTGTGATGATCAGTCTACAGGCAGAGAAATCCCACAAACAGCAAGCCCTGAAGGAGGATGCAGTGAAAGCCTGGGAGAGCAAAACCAGGGTAGATACAAAGCATCTGGTGATGTCTGTGGGTCAAAAACTTCAGGCAGTCTTTGATTGCAAAGGATTTTCAAAAAGGGCTACATCTCATACACAGTTCTGTATATTGATGTAAAAGTACTCAAAAGAAAGCTGAGACTTAGCACTTTAATGTGGTATCCTAAACTAAATATGCTGAAGCACAGAACCTGAAGAAGAAAAAATGTGTAACTGTCCAAATACTTGGTACATACATAAATGGTCTGGACTATATAAACACTGCTTATATACACTGGACATTATGAATAGTAACGTGTAAGTCTGATAATGATAATGGCTGTGTGTGAAGTCACTCCATCATTCACAAAATCCTGCTGTATAGGCACAGTAGTTTACTTACTGACCAGTAAATTCAGATTTCAGGGACACATACTTTTGCAACATCACTGACCAGTGTGGAGTCACACAACGGCAAGTTTCATATCTATAAAATGTGACACATGATATTGTGGGATTAGCAGAACATGTAATGGACGCTACATTTTTTGTTCCATCGTGAGAATTATTAAGGTCATTATACAGAGCATAAAATTCATGTTCAGAATAAAATGCTAGACAATGAACAAATATAGTGCACTTTACGGTAAAAATTGAGCGATTATGGACATAGCCAATCACCATATCCAATACTACAGTCCATACTACAGTCCAACTTAGATTCTTTTACTCTGAACTTTATATGTCAAGGACAGTTCTTAAGACCATTTCTTAAATGTTTTATATTTACTGATCCAGATTCAGAGCTCAGTGCTAGCTTGGCAGGATTCGACGGTTTTCTAGTCGCAACTGCTTTGAACACAATTCAACCAGTCCTGAAAAAAACTCAGGCTTGATAATCTTTCTGTGCATCTAATCAAAGTGTAGAATATATCAGTAACACCGCACACTATATTAGACACACATTTTCTACTTCATGACAACTGTCTACTTTCTACTACTGTGACCTATGACAGTATACATTTATATACAATCAATAACAGTGAGTAACAGCAGGTTTTCTTGATCTGCTTTTATCCACGGTGCTGCACAGTTCATTAATGTAAAGGTTTTTTTAAAGATTGGTCTTTACTTTTGTTAGCATTAATGCCAATTTTAAGCACATTTTAACATGTTGAACGTTTTTATTTCAAAATACTATTGAAATCTAATTTGATTTACAAGGATGTGTTAAGCCGTGAAATGACAGTTCTGTTATCAACAGTACAGAAGTCTCTTCATCCTCATTTATGTTGGGGTTTTAAAGGCTGGTTTCACATCCACAATGAAAGTGCTGTTATTTCCTGAGTGGACTTACACGTCACAGGGTGAGAATAGTAGTCTAAAGTTCTACACTGACAGCTAACATGTGTGTCCATGTGAGTCTGTGTATGTGTGTGTGTCTGTCTGTCTGTGCACTATGTGTGTCACTGCACAGCAGCTGACATCTCACGAGACTGTGGGGCGGGCGGGCGGGGGGGTGGGTAAGTGAGAGTAAGAAAACAACTTGGAGGAATAAACGAAAGAAAAACACACAAGCAAAACATTTAAATAAGTGGAACAGAGATAACAGACAGGAGAAAATACATTTATGTCTGGTTTAGCACTTCTCAGTTGTCTGTGGCCTCTTTTTTCTGCTCTGATAGCAGAAATGTGAGACCTCAGATGCCATGACAAATGATGATTACTAGCTTCACTTAGCATTTTTCACAGGAAAACAGAACTTTAACCTCTCAATGTGAACCAACATGATGAATTTCAGATATTTTAGCCTTAAACTTACACAATTACTCAAAATGACAAACTCAAATCCTTCCTCTAAAGGAAGTAAGCCTAGTGCCCCCACAACGAGTAGAGGGATTGACCTGCATAAACCAGTGAACTACACTCTCCTACAGATAATATCACTTGTTGCATCTAGTCTCTTTTGTATAACTTACATTTTTAAAGCTTGGGTGTCTTGAACTCATCCCTTTTTGCTGTAATTAAACTTCTGTAGAGATTAGAACAGTTTTGCAAAAGAATGTAGGTGTGCATAACATTCAAAAAGTACAGTCTGGTCAAACATTTCATTCTTATCTAGTAAATGTAAATAAGGAGGGAAAAACTCTGCTGCTAATGGTGAGAATTCATCCATGCAAAACTGTGAGAGATGTTGAGGGATTTGATATTTAAAAAAACTAATAAGAAATGTAATAAAGATGTGTCTGCTGGTGATATTCTGACTAAAGTTTAGTGACATGATACAGATTGATGGACTCACTTTGCATTAAACTGGTGATTTAATCTCCATCAAATCAAACCTGGGCAATCGAGCAATGCACAGATACTGTAAGTTCCATTTAACAGACCACTTCTCACATTGGTACCTCAGGGATGAGAGATTCTTAAAACAGAAACAGGGGCCTGGTTTTGAGTGCAGGTGTGTATGAAACCTAAAATGACTCCCTCAAAGCTTTTAAGGCCCTCTGTAATTCATCTGCTTCTCAGTCTAAATCGTTTTCATGAAAAGTACTGAATTAATAAGGCGAGTCATAAAGGGACAACAGCTTTTACTGGAATCAGTGTTATCAAGAACAGTTTTCTTTCACTAATATCAGAGAGAACATTTCTAAAGAAATTCTAATAGTTCATGAAGGACCAGAGTTATGTTATGAACCTTTACTGAAATGCAAAAAAAAACCCACTAAAATCTTAGAATTCGACTTCCGAGTTTGGCGAACCTCACTTGTTTGGGAATCACCAAATCACTATGCACTGATTTACGTGGACATCACCAGTACTCACCTATTCTGAGAAAGACTACCACGCTGAACATTGACAGCAAAGTAGGGATCACCACACCGAAGAAGGTGGATAGTTTCTTTGGTTGCCGCTGGTGGGTAGACCTCTGCCTGGGGCTCCCCGGGTGCTGCTCCGGGGCCTGCCCGACCGGAGGTGACCGCTGTTCGGATTCATTGACGCTGGTGGAGAGGCGGTAGTGGAGAAGCGGCGTCCGCTCTGTCATAGTGAATCCTGTCTCTGAATAAGCCTCACAACTTCATAAAGTGCTCTGAATAAATTCACTTCGAGCTGTCACCGCAGCTTTGCTCTGTTTCGACGAATATGTCGACACGTTGATAAATGTTTTTTTTTTTTTTACCTCGGCAGTTCGTTAGTTATCACTGACGCGTTCCAAATGCCGACTGATAAAAAGTCAATCTTACCTAGCTACATAGCTAAGCAGGGACGTGCTTTCGATATTATTAAATTACATAAAAACCAACGCAGTAAACTTACATATTAAAAATAGCAGTCACAGTACATTTAGTATCTAATGGTCAGTTACAAGTCCAGACAAGCTGCCCATGTCTAGCGCTGTGGCTGTGGATAATTTCTTCGTACAACTATTGAATAGAATATCATGTGACGTACGAACGTTAAGTCGTCGCTAATAAAAGTAGAGCTTCCGCTTATAACTCTCAGTATAAAAGCTAGCGACAAACTATAACTCTTGTTTTATATATATATATATATATATGTGTGTGTGTGTGTGTGTGTGTGTTTCGGGCACTGGCATTTCTGTTGGTAAAAATCGATTTATCATATGATTTCCTGTTGTGTCTTGCCTCTCTATGTCCAGCTTGACAAGTCACTCTAAAGCCGAGTGTTTTTCGGTCCCCATGTTATCCATAATGTTTCCAGCCTGTTGCTTTCGGTCATATGATCAAGTTGGCTGGGCCAATCACAGCACTGGCCTTCCTTCCGGCCACCTGCTTGTGGAGCCAGCTCTGCTTCAAGGTAGACCCATGGGGGAAGGTACAGTATAAGCTATTAATGTGCAGCTCTGCCTTTTGAACGATTTTGAACTGAAATTTTGATAAAACATAATAAATGCTAAATGTTTTATCAATATGTGCAAATTTTTTGATCAATGAAACTGCCAGAGTAAAAATGTAAATTCCAGTATAATAGGTGCAAACTGTTTCTCTTCTTACATTTTTGTATTCTCAAAAATAATGCAACACTTTTTCACCATTTAGGCTTTTATTGTGAAAGTTATGACTGATTTATCAGTAATGACAAAAGTGATCTAAATAATAATGAGAAGTGCAGCAGTACAATAGCCCACCCTTCTCCCAGACAGCCTGAAGTCCTCCCCAGTGAATAAATAATTATCATTATTATAATCATTATTATTATTGAAAAAATACTTCTGTATCAGTACATATGTATTATATATACATACTGATACACATATTTTATATAATAAAGTATATGCAGACAAACAAAATCTGTAAAAAAAAAAAAGAAAGAAATCAGAAATCAGACAAATAAACTCTATACATGCAAACATGCATTCATACATCTTCATACATTTTCAACACTGATATTTATCTCAAATAAAACATGATTAATCTGAGTATGCAGTCACTAATTTAGTTATACAATAGTTTCTTTGTTTTCTGCACAGTTTACAGTTGACTTTCATATCATCTACAGTGAACTGGGAGGAAATGTTGGCATTTGTGAATGCTGTTGAGCGCTTTAACACAATCACAAAGTAAATTTTAACTGTGTCTGTTTTATGTTTTTAAGAGCTTATTTTTTATTATTAACAATGTCCCATGAGGGATTAATAAAGGATTCTGATTGTGATTCTGATTTGCATATAAATATTTTGAGTCCTTCTTTTCCACATTTCAGTCAAAATATGAGCTATTAACACAATCATAAAAGTCTTCCTGCAGGCCAGGGCTTAAATATTGCCATTTACATAAAAAATGCACATGAGTGAGATACATTTGCCACATCTCTCCTTCATCTACAGCCAGAGGGCTGTAGATGAAGGAGAGATGTGATGCCCATTTCTATGTGAGCAGATGACTGCATAATCCAACATGGAGCACCACCAATACATCACCAACAGATGGTGCAACATTCACAGTTTTGATTATACATTAGAGGAAGTAGTATGACCAGCAAAGTTTACTGCCACACTATGCTTTTTTTAGCACTGGAATAGGCAGTGGGTGTTTAAAAATGCTGGTCATTGCACAATTAGATTTACTTACATGGAGACAAATTAACATGTGGGGTCTGGTGTAAAGACAGGTTTAAAGAAAAAAAAAAGCATTCCATTCACATTACTCTCACTACTGAAATTTTCCTGGCACCTACAGTTAGTTGCTCAATATTTCTTTGTAAAGACAATCACTGACTTAACTCACCCAATGTCATGTGGTTATATTTTACCTTTGAATCTAAAACAGGCCCACATTGCTATACCAGCTCCTTCACTTGAGTTTCAAAAATGTCAAGGGGTTCAAGTTAGCTATCTTTGTTTTAGTCATGCTGCTAGCATGGCAATATAGTTCTGTGGTTGTGTCAGTCACCTGGTCCACCACTGTAGTCCACTGTAGTCCATTTGCAAAAACTATCACTCGTTGTGATAACTAAAAACTCTTGCTACCTCCTTTGGCCTTTAAAATCATTCACTGCTTGATGCCTTTGTCCATTCTTGTGTCCTGTGGAAATACCCAAACCACCATTTCCACCATGATGCCATTCTACATGTGAGTCTAGTCCCAGTCCTCTCTTCATGAGTCTTCATCAACACGTTGGACCCCCTCAGTCCACACTGTGCTGTCCCTCTCCTGATTTCCATTTGTGTCTTGAATCAGTTCTACAGCAGCACAGCACAGCAGTGCATGTATGCTCACTCCCATTTGTTAAATTAACATCAGGGTCTTCAAGTATTGATTGTCATGTCCTCTACTTTACAGAGGCTGTCCTGGACATCTTTAGCAAGGTGTGTCAGTTTTCCCCGGAGTAGGCATCCGTATTGTTTCAGCACTTCGTTCAGGTTGGTTTGGTTGGAACAGTGCTGTACTGCAGAATCTGACGGTGTCACTGTGTCATTCTGTAAGGGCCCAAAAGTAAAATCAATGAAATATTAACAAGACAAGAGGCTTTGACAGATATGTAGTGTCAGATTCTTCATGATTTCTCAATGTATTTACACGAATATGTCAATTAGCCCTTAGTAAGAGTGGCACAGTTTATCCACAATTTATTCATTTTCTAATAATTTTCATGTGCATGTGTATCACCTGTATAAGAAGCGTTCTGACAATGACCAGATGATTTTTGATGATGAGCTCCAGTCCCCTCAAAAGTTGAGTCTGACATCCCACTGTGGTCTTCTTGCTCACCCCTTGTACTCCTTCTTGAAAAACCTGGAGGGCCCCCATTACCTCTGCACGCTTGTGCTGTAGCTGGTCAAACACAGAGACAAACTGTCACAATGTTGCATGTATATAAATTTCTAATATTTGATGTGGCAGTACAAGTCTGGGTCAGTTATTCCATTAACAAGACTAAGAGCCCACCATGCCAGTGATCTGTATGTGAATTAAATGCCCACCTCAGCATGCTAATATGCTCACAATGATAATGCTAGCATTCTGATATTTAGCAGGTATTACAATCACCGTATTAGTTTAGTTTGTTAACACGTGAACACCTTTTTTCAACACTAAGTACAGCTGAGTATGACGTAAATGTGATTAGTTTTTGATATTTGGTCACAAACTGAAGCAGTGGGAAATTTTTTTTTTTTTTTGATGAGTTGATGATGGTAGATGAAAAGTGAGGAGATCAAAGTTTTTGTAGTTCATCCTCTGAGGGCCAAACTTCCCAGCCATCTATCCTATATTTTTGGTATTTCAACAAAGGGCTAAAAAGTCAAACTCATCATAGCGCTAGAGGAAAAGCCAGGATTTCCAAAGTCTGCAGGATACATTGTCTGAGCACTATAGATTTTTGTACCAAGTTTTGTGCCAAACTATCAAACAGATGTTGGCATACATATATGTCACAACATAAGTGAAAACCTAAACTTACAGGTGGCGTTAAAGAGAAAACCACAGGATCACCAAAGCCATTACAATGTATCCTGGGACCCAACCTTTTCAAAGCACTGATTTCACAGTCTATTTAAGGCACTTTCTCTCTCTCGTGTCCTATTGCTATTGCAACACAACACCTCCCCACACCACTTGCCAGTTTACGTTCTGCTGTGGTGATGTTAATCTAGGATATTTATTTCTGCAGTTCTAGGGAATTCCATTCACTGAGCACTATATGCTTCCCTCATCAACATGAACTGGGATAGGCTCCCATCCCCCATGACCCTGACAACAGCAAAATCATGCTGCCATTCAATATGTGATATGACTGAAGAGGCATTTTTACATACTATACCATTACCATTCCCATTCAGAGGTATAAATATCAGTATGTTAACATTGTTACTGGAATCATATTAGCATGCTGATCTTAACATTTAGTTAATGCTGCTATGCCTAATGGTGAGTTTACAAAGAAATAATTTCAACTGCAGGTTTAGCTGTCTGCATAGGCTGCATAACAGCTCACTTTTCCCAAACAGTGCAAAACATATTTTACATTTCAAGTCATTTTGTGAGTATTGGACTCTAAGCACTTCCAAAATTCAGGTGGGCACACACATGGAGCACAGGGAGCTTCTAACATGCTGCTCACGTTACATCTTCAGTGTGGACAGTGTAAGGACAACTTCTGCTGCTGCTCTTAGCATATGGCTTTGGACTCTTTGTCTTGGACTTTGTGTAAAATTCAAGAAACCTCATGCACATGCCGTGGAACAGTCACAACAACACAGTTGTCAGACAGGAGGAGTGGCATATTTTGGCACATTGCGTTGGCAAATGAAGAAAGCAGATAGTGTATAACTTCCCTGGAAGTCTGTGGATGTTGTCAAAACTTTTCTTGCCATGTTTTTCTCACGCTACTCTATGAATTTTATACAGTATACCGCATAAAACCTGTATACTTCTGTCAGTTTTTGAACGCTGAGAAATCTATATTTACGACTTTCAAAATTAGATATTTTTCTCCTTCATGTGTGAAAGTGTATTTCTGTAGCAAATAGATTGCTGCTTGTTTCTCTGCACTGATGTGCAGTGTTTTTAATAGTAGAAGAGAGGTGATATATTTTGCCAATCAGCACAGTGTACTGTATTATTACACTATAAAATGAGTTTTTGAACAAGTACACCCTCTCATTGTACAGTTTTCTGCATTCATTGATGTAGTAGAACATGAAATAATAGTATGAACGGTGAAAAACCTTCATACATGCTTTCAGTTTTTGCAATCAACTGATTGTCTTTATGAACGACAGACAAATGGAAGATGGGTGTACATTTTCTGGTGCATGTCAAGTACTACTTACAGTTTTATTTTCCCAGTCTTTTTTGAGTACCCCAATACATGGCAGCTGTACAGGAGATGGCAGCGAGTCTGAACCATTACAGTGAGCCTGATAACATGAAATGATTCATTTTAAAATCATCAAAGAAGTTCAAGCACAGTTATGACAGATTCAGCATTCTTTTCATGTGTTTACGTCTCAAAACAGTCAATATTTATCAGGAAAGCTATTGGGACATCATGCATTTAACTGTCAGTCATTCCACAATTTTTAAAATCAGTATTAATGCTTAACTCATTTCCTCACCATGTTTTTCTTCAGTGTCTCAAGCTTTGTCTCCATACTTTTCCTGGCGTGATCCTTGCACCAAAAGTCAATAGGTTTGCCCTGCACCTCAGGTAGATGAGAGGAAATCACTCCTATCAGCAGCAGGAGTCCTAGTGGAGCGCACAGCGGAGATGACTGACGAGCTGCCATCAAACTACTTAATGTAGTAGCAGACAGAATTTTACCCTCCTGCAATTGTATCTTTATATCCCCATCCCCTTTTTATTGTAATGGGTTCCATCTGCTATTAAATGGAGTTGATGGCATGTATCCAGCATGCCTGTCGGTTGACTCCCTATCTTGCCAAAATCCCACCCACAAGTTTTGCCCTGACAAGTTCTACAAACACTTCAAACACAATCCATTCATATTACTATCACTATACCCACATATACTTTCATTTGTACTGAATTTCATCTGCTGGAACTGAATGAATGATTGTGTGATGAATGAAGTTTTTCAGGAAAAGAACACGCTGTTCACAGTTTGTCTTTTTCTGAATAATAATGTATCACTCTCTAGTTCTAATGAAGAGTGTGGAATCACCTAATCGGCTGACACATTATATAAAAGCTGTAGTCCTAATAGTGACATCATGTGCAATATGTAACATTGTGTTTGATATAAAAGTGGCATGTTTATACTCCTGTAAGTATGTATAAACTACAATGACACCAGATCTCCCTCTTTGTGAATAAGAGTTGTAATACAGGGTTCAGACTTACTGCTAGAAGCCATAACCTGTTCCTGGCTTCATGGTGTCCCTCAGCTGAGGTCTTTCAACTTGCCTCCTTCTTCCATTCATCTTAATAGAAATTCCTGAATCACAGGTCCCAGTTATGCTCCTCTTTTAAATAGTTACATGATAAACTAGTTTAATAAACTGGTGTGTCAGAAGTGATGTGTGGTTACGTGAAACCATGACATTCACTGGAAGCTTTCAGAGCAAGTAGCTTTATATTTGATTTAGCCTGAAGTTAATGTTTGACTCTGGATCCTCAGTGCAAATAAGACAACAGAGGCACCGCATAGACCCAGACAGCAGTAACCCAATAATGACATGACGATACAGACATGCAGGACTCACAGTCATGATGTTTACAATAATTTACTATAGTTCATATCTGTTAGTTATCAGTCCATCTATCTGTTGATGTCTGCCACTTACTGTATGTGAATCTGTTGGTTCCTATAGCGTTAGGAAGGAAATGGGGTGTGTTGATAATAACAACGACAACATGGATGTAACAGTACTACTGCTACTACCACTGCTGCTCATATGTTCCAGCTCTTGTATAATGTGTACACAAGCATGTTGAACAACAAACTGATGACACTGGCTTTTCTGCAAACAAAGTTCATTCCTCACCACAATTTTCTTTTTTTTTTTTTTTGAGATTAGCGGAGTCATGATGCATGTTTTAATTACCAGTACAACTGAGAAATGATTAGTAATGACAGTTTCATTTATATAGACCCAAACTGCAAATTAATGTCAAAGGGATTATTTTTTTGTCCACTAGGGGGCAGCTGAACGAGGTGAAAAGACAATACTGACATATTATCACCTTATAAAGTTGTTAAAGTGAATGTGTTAGCAAACAGTTGCTTAACTGCAACACCAGCATTCATTTGGAGCTGTGTTTCTGTCCACTTGATGAATGTAAGTCCAATAATCACTCTCATTTTTGCTCTGTTGTGGTTTCCATCAACCAGAGGATACTGTATAAGAATTATAAAATTATAAGAATTACAAGAAATTAAAGGAATCTGCCTCAAGCAGTTTTATCAGGCAAATGGAAATGTTAGTGTCTCCAACAGCCTAATGTTTATGGAATAAACCAGGTTGACATTAAAAGCTCCATAAAGCTGGGGGGAAATGCAGTCAGATGCTCATTATCTGTGGCTTTGTCACTATGAGTGACCCCCTTTTACTTTACATAGTATCATTTACACAGAAATATGGACTTGTGAGCAAAAAAATAGACGCAGATGAGCAGTGCATGCAACTACCCCACCACCCTACCATCACTGAAATGCAATTAAAGTTTCTACAATCATGGAAAAATTCTACAAATAGGAGTCTCAATAGAAAAATATTGCAAAAAACCTTTAAAGTTGATTGTTCCTAAACTTTGATTCTACAGTGCAATTTTTTTCTGTTTATTTTAAAATCAAGGAGAAACCATGCCGAACTTCACTAGTATCATGTTGCACAACACTGAAATTATATTTTTGCTGTTCTCAGGAATTCCCATGAGAGAGCTAGAGAGGAGTCACACTGTGCAAGAAGAAGCATGTGCATGTCCTACTTCCTGCAAACTGTTAATAGTTTCTTTTGTACCTGATCACAAAATGCGTCACTTAAAACCACGTTTTCCTTTCTATTCTATTTCTTTCTTTCCATGATCCAGCCAGTAAGTGCAACTTTTTTTCTTTTTTTTTTTAACCATTCATAGTCTTTGCAAGCCGTCATTACACTAACTTCAGATGTGCCGCTTACATCATAAAGACAAGGCCAGGACCACAGTAAGCCATCTCCTCACCAGTGGTGAATTACAAAGAGTTGTGACACATAGCTTTGACATTCACATCATGCAGCCCTGAATGTGGACCACTCATTAATCCTCCACAAGGGAGGCACAGCCCAACATGAGAGCAGAGCATCGAGACCAGAAGGAGAAAATGTGTGTGTTCAAGTGTGTGTGTGTGTGTGTGTGTGTGTGTGTGTGTGTGTGTGTGTGTGTGTGTGTTACATTTCACTGTGTGGCTCGTGCTTATGGCATTAATGAGCTCTTTGTTTGCATCTAGATGTGTGCGTGTGTGTGCACAAGGGTTCTTTGCAGCACATTATCTTGCAGTTTTGCGTCTCTACGGGAAGAGCCATTACCATGGTAACCCCAAGCAATGAGTACCTTGTAAAAAGGCTGGGCTTCTTTCTCTCTCTCTCTCTCTCTCTCTCTCTCTTTTTATCTGCACTCAGGCCATTCTGCTTATTTCACACACAATAGTCAGCTGGGAAACAGAGAGGATGGCACAACATGAGGATTTCTTAATATCTGTTCAACAGCGTGCTTTACATCCTGTCTGCCAATGTCCTTTTGGTCTGTTGTTGTTGTTGGTCATTTTTGCCACTGTGGGATATCTCTCCCCATTAGAACATCTTTGTGATTTTCTAGCAGAGGGATGTCTTGACAATTAGATGTTGCCCCTGCGGCTCTTTTCTGGGAGAATGGATTGTTGATGCTGCTTCTACACTGACTGAGGCCTCGCTTATTGAAGATTATAGCAGAACATACACAGTCAGGTATTATTGTCAGGGCGGGAATTAACAGAAATGTGACTTTTTTTCATGTCACTTGGACTTTAAAAGCAAAACTGGATGAAACATTTCTAACGGAACATGTAGGTAAAGAGATTTCTTTTCTTGAACTTGTTAACAGTAGAGGAAATGAGACAATCAAAGGTGCAATGGCATGTGACAAAATAATTTAATTCTCAGTAATGGCAATGGAGACCTTCTGTCCCCCAGTAAGGCAGGAAGATGAGGGAAAAGACATAGACTGTTTTCTGCCAGTCTCCTGCTGTCCGGCTTGTAACCAGGAATACGACGTCGCCCTGATCCTGCCGTGCTCTCACATCATGTGTGGTCACTGCATAGCAGCTGGAGAGAGGACAAGCTCTCATCAGTCTCTCCTCCGCGCTGTCGGCCTATCTGTCTGCTCTGTGCTGTGCCCCTGCTGTCGACATCCCGTGGAGCTGCCGTGCTGGATGTGGTCGTCTGCCACTTCCTGTCTGCCAAAGCATCCGACACTGAGTCCTGCGCGTGTCAGCAGGGAGAGAGGCACCAAGAAGGGAGCATCTGAGGATCACCATCAGCATGTGCAGGTGAGAAATACAAACTTAACCAAAGTATCTGCACACTGCATCCAATATTGCAATACTAGATTGTGGATGTTTGTATCACGGTTTTGGTATCAGTTTCATAATTATTACATCCCTGCTACTGGAAATAAAAATAAGTTCTATAAAAGTTTGTTTTATAACCTTGAAAAGTTTCTTTTTGAGTATTTGATACTACTGTTATGGCAAGGCACTGCATGTAAGTCTTATTGTACAAATAAAAGTGCAGGTACTTTTATCTTCATTTTAATGAAATACATTTTTATGCTATATGACTAGTGTCCCTTGGTTTTGCATTTAAAACTAATTGCTTGTATATTTAATTTCATTCCATCACTGTCACTGTATTTACAGGGGGATACGTACTGCAGGGCTGCAGCTAAAGAGAGAGCACAGAGCTGTTTACAGGGTGAGTATGTATGTATCATTAGCTTCAGCCAGTTTCTAGGAATAAACTATGTGACACTCACTATCATCAGGGGAACCTTCAGTTTTGCATACACTCTCCCCATCTGACCCAGGCTCTGATGCAGCCATTTCCCCAATAACACCAGTGGATGGCGTCGTAGACCTGCGAGAGGAGGAGATGGAGCAGTCTGTCTTTGGTGAGGACTCATACTTGATGCTTTTAATTGCCAAACAAAATACATTTAATATAAATTTATGTGTAACTTAAAGAAGATGAATGATATTTTTAGTTACTAAAAAAACAACAACATTCACTTACATTCACTTCTGGTCTATCTTAGGACTGAGTTTTGCTCTGGATCCCTCCAGTGTACCTCCATCCCTCCATCTTTCTAACAGCTCCCTCACTGTCACCTACCGAGGCCGTCCTACCCCACCTCCAGACAACAAGGTCAGACGGTCAACAATGACCTCTGACCCTGGGGTCCTGTTGGCCCTCCCGCAGGTCTGCGCTGATGTTGTCATTACACGGGGACAGTATTACTGGGAGGTGGACGTCTGCAACAGCTACATGTACAGGATCGGTAAGAACTCTCTTCAGTTTGTGTTCATTGGTTTAATGCCAGTGGGCTTATTGCTTCCAGAAACCCTCAACATTAGTCAGCAAGACTCTGCTTGTTTAAGCCCACACTCACATGAAGACACACACTTGTAAACACACACATGCACACGTCATCAGACAACTTCATAGTTCACAGTGCCGCCAAGTGGTTACACCACCAACACACCAGAGATCACTGGTTAAGCAACATTGAAGAAGCGATTTCCATTCTTAGCGTTTTGTTAAATTACTGGAACAATTTGTTTCTGAAAACTACACCACTGATGAGATGTATGGCATTAAAGCAGTCCTCCAAAATATCTCTGATACCTGCACACTGTCTGGGGTAGTTTCCAATAGATGGAATGATTTCTCATGTGGAAATCTCCACCCATATTACATTTAGAGATATTAGACATGAACAGATGAACATGAAAAAATGTAAGTATTGGTGTTAGCTGATTGGTAATTGAATCATACCTCAGGTCTTTACTTATAGACTGAGCTGTATATTAAATAACATTGCTTGAAAACTTTTCAGTACACCATACTTAACTTATTGATATGTTTCAGTGTTGTCTTCGTCTCTAGCATTTAAGACCATCATGACCTGGATGGCTGAGAACCTACACAGACATACACCATACTATTGAGAATAATACAGCTCATAAAAAACTCTTTATTATTTTATTCTATGAATCAATTTAAAAAATCATTTTTTTCTAAGCATATTGATATGTTTCAATGTAGCCTATACACTGATGTTACAAATGAAACTAAAGTCTACTATGGTATTCGCAGGCTACTGTTATAGGTCATTGAGAAAGTCAATCACTGCTATTTGCTAAGCACAATTTAGTCAGCAGTAATCATGAATCACAGACACTGTTTTGTGGTCTGCTCAGGATATTTGTGTGCAGTGATCTACTCTTTAATTGACAAATTCATATTGCTTGAGCTAGCATTATCATATACATGCTCTACAATCGTGCCTCTGAATTGTCTGATTTATCCTGTGGCACAAAATGATAATCGTCATCATCAGCTGCCTCTGACATGTCTTCATTTTCAGAGTTAGTGTCAACAAAAACCATCCCACATCAAAGAAATTGCTTCTGGTACACCACCATGTTACTGTCAAAGGAAGTTGTCCGTCGTTTTGTGTGTCCTGGAATCAGAGGGAAAGGCGATATTAGCTGCAATTGCCTGCTGAAAAGAATCTGATATTCTACGTACCTTAGGTCTCTAAACATCTTGTACATTTTTTTGGAGAACATTGAAACAAGACTAAGGGTCTACAGGCACGCTAGCAGCTCTGCATACCTGTAAACAGAGATGCTTTTAGCCAAATGCTAAAATGCTCATAATGACAATGCTACCATGCTGATGTTTAGCAGGTATGTTTACCATCTTAGTTAAATTCTAATATTTGCTAATTAGCACAAAACATCATAGCTCAGGCTGATGGGGATGTCAGTTATGCAGGTAGTTTGTCATAAAATTGGACAAAGTTATAAAGTTGGGATCAGTTTCATCCTGAGGGGGGCAGTCTGTAAAGACTATGCATTATCAGGGTTAAATATTTTGGAAAGATGTTTTCTAAAAGCTGCTAAACCATTGCACAGTACCACAGTGCATATGAAACTCTGTCTCTCTCAGGTGTGGTCTCTTTGGATGGTTGTGCTGGTTGGTGGCTGGAGAGGCAGGGCTTGTCTTTTTGTGCAGTGTTTGATGGGAGCTGTGAGCCGCTCTGCACTGTCCCGCCCCAGATAAAAAGCCTCGGGGTTTTCCTCAACATTGGAGGGGGGTCCCTGAGCTTCCACAACCCTCTGACCCAGGAGCACCTAGCCACACTGCCTACCTGCTTCGGCACCGCTGGAGTCCTCCCAGCTCTGGGCTTGGGCCAGGGCCGGCTGAGGCTGCGCTGCAGCCTGCCTCCTCCTCCCCACGTCTTCCTCAGCAAGGATTCAACCTACAAAGAGCCTTGCGGGGCCGGAGGTCGGTGGCACAGAGAGATTCGCTTCCAGTCTGTGAGGAAAGTGATACAGAAGTTTGAGGAACTAGCTGTGTCGGACTCAGACTCGGGCCTGGTGTCCAGTTTTGGATCGTCCTGCTCCACTTTAGCTTCCCTTCCAGATCTAGGGATTCCTGGGATGTTTCCCTCTGGGCACACAGGACAGGAAACAGGAGCTGAATAAGAAGAGCTTCTGAAACTCTCTTTTCAATAGGAGCATTAAAAACACACCCACAGCTCCTCTGAGTGGTTTGATCTCTAGTTGTCGTTTGAAAGGCTAATTTTTCATCTTGAAGGACTTTTGGTTGCCTCTTTCCACTCTCTGCGTGACCCCGGACCTGCAATTGACTCTCTCCCCAGGACACAGGCCTTTCTCTCAACCAAACAACCCCCGCTGGTTTGGGCTTGGGCCAGAAAGAGCCCTCTGTAATGTGAAGTGTGAGGAAATGGTGGGCTTTTAGCAGCGGGACTCCTTGATTTGTCTCTGTGTGATGGTTGTCAGACGGTAGGGGTCCTGCAGTAGATGCGTGCACGTTCCTGTATGTGTGTATGTGGCTGCAAGCACTGCCTTGAACGTGTGCATTTGCTCAGTCACTCTTACATTCCGGCGTGTGTGAGCAAGAGGGAACAATGTACAAGCAGCAGGGGGTGAGATGACGAGGTGTGAGTACAGTGACACCAGCGGTGTTGACACTGAGCAGCAAGGACAGGTGGTAACATACGTTTATCCCGCGGCCTGCCTTCGATAGGACAGTAGGGCTGCCCTTTTCTGACCCTTTGAAAACCACAGGACTCCCAGAGACTTCAAAAGAACAACAGAGAGCGGGAGAACAGAGAGGGAGTAAGAGAAAACAGCACGCATGAATTAAAGACAGCAGGTGATGAACTGGTAAAAAAAAAAAAAGAGAAATGAGCTGAGAGCGGGATTCCCAGCAGCTTTCATCACAAGAAGCCCTGAATAGATCAACTGGCTCAGGACCATCTGAGAATACGTTTTAAGGTAGAACTGAGTTGCAGAAGTCAACACATTAGAGGTAGTGACATTACAGCACAGTGATAAAGAAGCATTACTTGTCTTGGCACATGAAATAATGATGGCACTGTTATCAGTCAACCACTTCATTTTATTGGTGAGATGTTGATTTTGAAGTGGATACTAACAAAGACCTTCTTGTGTCTCTTCATTGGCTTTTAGCTCCACACACCCCTGTTTTTGCAAGTTCAGATTCAATTTGAGAAATTCTGGCAAAGAAACTAGTTAGAGCATAAACTTCTCCTAATTTTCTCCTCAATCCTCAGGGCTCCAAGCCTCATTTGTTGAACCACTGGTGCCGAGGACTATTTCTACTTGGCACTGTTCATATTCATTCTGCCTGTGACCACTTGACTTATGATTAAATAATGTAGAGCGTATTGAAGAAATCCCTCCTGTCCTCTCCGGTCTTTTCACCGCCTATGTTTGCCTCTTTGGAAGATGCAGTCTTAAAGCATTTCGTCAGACCACCCAAACTGTAAATCTCACTGTAAGGAGGAATAACATCCTTGCAATTAAAACAAGCATCAATCAGAGGTAGCACCACAGACGCGCTGCTGAGGACGAGGGGCAGTGGACTTGTGCTTATTTTTCCCATTTCATACATGCACGAAATCAGTTAAGCAGACTCGGTAACAACCGATGAGTCAAAGAGAAGCTTGTCAGACTGTCGCCTCTCGGAACACTCATCAGGATGACTGTGTGTTGATGTTTAACGGTCGGGGTATTTACCGCGCGAGTAAAAAATGCGTGTGCCGTGACCGCTTTTGGCGCAGATCTCTCTGCAGATCCATCGGCGTTTACGAACAAAGTGTGTGGAAGCAATTTGACTCTTGTAAACAGAAATGAGAGCATGAGAGCGGCGCGATGCAGATTTCAAAGGGCAGAGAGGAGAAAGAGGGGGCGGGGGGCTCTGACAGGAAGGATGGATAAGACTTGAAACGCGTTGTGCCATGTGTGCGTATTTGGCAGCGTCTGTATCCTGGCTTTCTGAGCATGAACTTTACGACAAGATTCAGTGGTTGAATGTAACTAAATACAATTAAGTGCTGTACTTAGATACAACTTCTAGGCTACTTGGGTATTTCCATTTCATGTTTCTCCAAGATATTTATTCATATCACTTGTTCTCCTGTTTAATGTGTTTATTCAACTTCAGCTGATTTTTGTTCCTTTATTTCAGTCTTTTAAATCCTGTTTACATGCGCTTTTATATTCTCTTGTCAGTCTTATCTTGTCTCAATGTCCTTTATGTCTGATGGAAAGCACTTTGAATTACCTTGTTGTTGAAATGTGCTCTACAAATAAACTTGCCTTGCCTTTAAACTTTTACCCCACAAAGGGAGATTTTGTATTTTTTACTCCACTACATTTATTTGACAGCTAGACTGACTAGTGACTTTGGAAATTCATATTTAATTGAATAATTCCTCCACTACTTCTTAGAAGGAAATGTTGCACTCTTTGCCCCTCTACATATTTTTGCTGGGTACAGTTGTACTAGTAGGAGTTAAGTGATGCTTAATGCATTAGTATTAACAATGCAATAACATACAATACAGTAACACTGACAGGAGCCACTCTGCTCAACAGTGAGTACTTTTGATACTTTGAGTACAATTGGCTGATAAAACGTGTGTAATTTTACTTCAGTTTCAAGAAACTACTTCTATACCTCTTTCATCACTGTGAGTATATATAATATGATGTATTGTTACAGATCAAACCATCCAACCATATATAATTTGGCTAAGTGTACCTATTGATTCATAAATACTTATACTTTTGATACTTGCTTATAATACCTATTAAATGTCCCTTTTTAGTGCACTGTTGTACAGGTAGCCTACTTTTAGCAAAGTAGTAAAAATTCTGCAAATCATATCTGATGGCTTAAACATAAAATATCTCATCATGAACCTGAGACTGAAATGATCATTTCTTGTCCGTCAATCACATGTTGCTTCACTTTGTCTGAAAGATGGAGGCCTCACCCTATGACCACACAGGTCCTCTCCCCGAGGTGTCAAAATAAACCCAACAGCTCCACAGCCCCCACAACAACCACAGCCAGTACATTTGGAGATAGCTTCTGCTCGCTAAATGCCTGCAGTAATTATTGTCACACACTCTCCAGCATGGCTCCCCATTCGGAAATAGTGATGGTGAGGAGGGAAGAGGTCCGCTTTTCTCTCCAAAAGTTTCGACTGCGTCTGCAAATTGATCCCGTTTCTATGAATAAACATCAACTCTGCAAGACTTCTTCCATTTGCATACTGAGTGAGGAAAGGCCCATTCGCCTTTTTCCGTTGCCGCCAGCGGCACGAAATTAGCTTTACAACTGAGCGGGCCGCCTCTTATTACCATCATTATCAACATCAGCATAACAGTGCCTGGAAACTCCATCATGCGCCTCCTGTTTTGTTGCTCTGTCATGTGCCATGTAGGGGCAACTCGGGCAGCTTTTTTACGGCTTGCTCTGAGGTACATCCTGCGTTTAACTGATATGCAGTGATGCTGTTAGATAAAGAGAACGGCTCCTGTGGTGGAAAACCATCGACATGCAGCTTAGTTCGCTTCTCATGATCTGATTATTTTTGGCGTTAAAGATAATTTTCCAACATCTCTAATGAGTGACCTCCTTTAGATGTCTGCATATGATAGAATAAGCCACCTGAATGCGCACATAAGTTCGGAATGCAACGGGAAATGCACAATTACAGCTTGTCTGGATCATGGCAAATCTAAACATGAGTCAGAATAAATGGGTCTTTAAGATGCATTTCTAGTAGATTAATATAGAATGGAGGGAAGGTCACAAACGCCTACTCTAAACAAAAGTTTTTCTATGAGCCATATGAGCCTTTTCTATGTGCCATAAATCCTTTTAGAAATGTTCTTTATGGCACCAAGATGTATTGACTGTGATCTACTGTCCTGTACTAACAGAATAATGCAGCGGGTTGTCTTTTTTGTTCCTTTTTAATTTTTAACTAATCACATGGCAATTTAAGCCTCATTGTAAAAGCACAGGGTAAAACATGTCAGACTTGTTAGTGCAGCAAGCTTCCATGTGATGAGGAACAGGTGGTGTGTGTGTGTGTATGTGTGTGTGTGTGTGTGTATGTGTGTGACCGAAAAGGGAGAGAGGCACATCTGCCAGGCTATCATAGCTTACTGGCTGAATATTCACACCTCCCAGCCCGACCAGCAAACAGGATGCGGTGCCCTGTGAGTGAGTGTGTGCGCTGTGTAGTCAGCCAGACAGATTGGGGGGGGGGGGGTGATACTGTTAAACAGCCCGCATTTATGACCTGCAAACCGGGGCGTCTGACAGACAAGAGCAAATACACAGCGGAGAAGTATGGATGTGTGTATCCATCCAGATGCACCATTATGCCATTAAGGGTGATTTACAGCCGATACCCTCCCCCAACACACATACGTGCACGCACTCACACACACACACACACACACACACACACACACACACACACACAGTATGCGTGAGAGTAAATTGATAATGTCCTTGATGATGTCACATTTGGATCTGTAAAAATCTGTTGCTGCTTGTTTCTCCCATGCCAGCAGTGTTTCATATCGGGTTATTGCGCTCTCCTCGGAGAGATTCCTGGACTGTGGAGCGATATTATATAAAAAAAGGAAAATTGTTTCTGCTTCTAATTAAGTCTTGATCGGAATCGTACTCTTGCTCAGAGTCATAAAGCGCCGTCCACGGTTAGCCTAATCGATTTTATTGGGCCGTAATGTTTCGTGGGGCATTAAGATGACTTGTGGCTCCATGGATCTGAGGCCAAGATGCGCTCATATGCATCAAAATGATTTAATCGGTTAAACTCACTGCAAACTCTCACAGTCTTCAACTGGTTATATTCAATACTGTATCAATAAAATATGTCAGATAATATGTAAATAATATGCTTATCGTTACAATGTAGTTTCATCTGTGACTGAAAGATAAGATCTGCATGCCTGTGTGCTGTGTTCCACACGTTGTTCTTAGGAAGTCCGGAATCCCTTAGGAAATCCTGCGATTACATGTTGTTTGTTCATCAGCAAAAAATAAACTGCATAACACAACAACTTAAAACAGTTTTTCAAATCTGTAAGAAACACTCTTGAATTCGGCATGGGCTTCCACATTTAACAACTGTATATTAATATTGTTTCCCCTGGCAGTCCCAGAGTCAGCTTTCCCAAAAATAGCATAACTTGGAGCAGTGTTAGCTGAAAGGACCATTGAATGAGGGTTTGGATGCCGGTTAAAATGATGGCGTAAGATGCAGGAAGGATCTTGTATCACATTTTATTTTTTCTGAAACTGTCTTATAATGAAATAAGAGTTTGGAGTTCTCCCAGGGAGTCGGTTTCTAAATATGCGCTGGACGCTTGCAATACACAAAACGTTGCGTCATTATCCCAGTGGAGCTATAAGTGTACTGGGTTTTGTTAGCTCCAATAGACAATTTACCATCCAGTCTGCCTAATGAATTACCGTGTGCAGCGCAGAAGAAAAGCGTCGCTTATCACCCTATGATGAAGTGCAAACAGGCCATCATGGACTCCGATTGCTGGAGGGGGGAGAAGCGCGTGAAGCCCCACACCCGGATGGAAGTGACTCCCACAGGCCACATAATGTGACACATGCATAAAAACAACACCTTGCTCTCGCACCTCGACGCGCACTTTTGGCACAAAACCGACAAGATTCGGCACATTTCACTTGATGATCTGGTATAAAACACAGAGTTTAGGGTTATCAGTGGCCTCTCTGTGGATTCAGCAGAGACGTTTAAATGCAAAAATGAAAATGAAGTAGGCTACAGAATTGCTCCTGTCCCCATGTGGTTCTCAAAGTGGGGTCTGGAGACTTTAATGGGAACAAACAGCAAAATGAGGAATATTTTATTGTCACTGTAAATGTACTATTTTGAGCACGTGACAACCCTTGGTTGATGTTACAGGATAACATGTACAGTAAGCTAGACAGCATTATTATCATCATTACAGATTATTACTGTTAAAATCCTCAATCAATCACTCCTTTATTCCAAACATTTCAGCCATATAATAACCCCGACCTTTCCTGAACTCTCTGAAATAAATCACCCATGAGCACCACTGCAGTAATGTAAACTTGAACCGCAGAGCGTTTGTCCTGGCCCCCAAGGGACCCCTGTGAGGAACTGGACTGTTGCTCAACCCACTCTGTTTTGTTTGATGGGAACATTTCCCAGATCTAAATAGGCCTTAATAAATTTCACTTGTTGTTGATGTTGTGAAGCACCACAATGGCCACAGTGAGCTTTAAAAGATTTGAGGTTAAATAGCATTTGGCACCTGCATCCATGCAAGAGGGTCTACAAACCTAACTAAGTCATAATAGATGGGATTTTAAGTAGACTTGTCTAGGTAGGCTTTTAGACAAGCCAAGAGAAACAGTTTGAGGTCTAAAAGAGGACAGGGGTTTGCAGAAGGCCAGGACAAATTGAAACGGGTTGCTTTGAGGTATTCCAGCTATTTTCATTTGTTTCTGTTAAGTCACTTAGGTCTCAGCTCCAAACACACTTGGAAAAATAGACGGTGCAGCCAGCCACAGCAGCAGACACTCACACATTCCTTACTATACATGATCTGGAGATTCACACTCTCCGTAGGATCTCAGATATAGTTCTTCACTGACTGAAGTGTGGCATCCACTGTGCTGAGCAGATTTTATGACTGCTGCAGACTGTGACAAACTATCGATCTAACAAATAAATAAAGGGACATAGAGGGATAGAGGAGCGACAGAGGGACTGATAAACACTACAAGCATAATAATAATAATAATAAGTGGTAGTAGTAGTAGTTAGGTCCCAATGAAACAACTTTCATGATAAATGCAATATACCATAACCTATACATACCATGTACACAACCTGTACTATATCAATAATGTTGAATCAATAATAAGAGGGGAATATTTTAGTAGGACGCCATATTTTTTTTTAGGACAAATTCACATTAACAACTGAAAGTTTTGGGGATTCCCTTCATGCTATATCTATTACTAAGAATATGTGTTTATCTTCAGTTTGTTCCGAGAATTTATTTTGGTATCAACAGTGCGAATCAGACTCAGGTTCGTTTCCATATCTTAAGGGTTAGTGAATTGATAGGGGCGTCGATTTCCCTTTCCATAACACCCCTCCACCCCCCCACCCCATCCCAATACCCTCCTCCCCATCCCTCCCATCACCCCCCGCCCCCCTCTCGGCCGGTGGCTGCCTCAAGCTGTCAGGGAAGCAGGCTATAAAACAGAAAGGGACGGGACTCTGAGGAGGCTGTTGGTACTGAGGAAAGACATACGGTACAGTTGGCTACGTGCTGTCTTCGGAAAACCTCTGCCTGACTGAAACTCGGATGATTTAAAGCAGGGGACTTTCTAACAAATGACAAAGGACACTTGGATATAAGGAAGAAACTTATTTCTTTTGGTTAGGGTGAATAATAAGTCGCTCTGAGTCGACAGTGGCTCCCTAAAATACTCGCAATCGGAGGATTGAGGGAAATATTTCGAGGAGAGACGGAAAGAGAGGGAGGTTTGGGATGCTGGTTCCCCGCGCGCTCCGATCCTTGCTGTGCGTCCTGAGCTGCGCGTGGCTGCACACCGGAGCGGCCTCGCGGCTCAAGTCTCCCGCTCTGCCTATCCAGTCAGAGAGAGAACCGCTGCCCTTCAAAGGTTTGTCAGGTAAGAAACCCAACTCATTTATTGGATAAATATTATAACTTTGTTTCCTAACTTCCAAACGTTTTGTGTCAGACTTTTCACACAGTACAAGTGTGTGGGTTAGCTCGTGAAACGAACACAAAACCGTAGTAAATCTCCGTTCAAAATGCGTAATTTTTGAGGGGACCAGTCCCGGGCATGTTGGTTCGGTGTTACTGTAGAGTGACTACATATTTCTAATGAATAAATAGAAGCCAGACGTCAGTTCGGCTAGCATCCAATGCAGCAAGCAGCATCAATTTCCCCAATAATTTTAAGCGTTAAACTAGTTAGCCCTCCTTGTTTTTGACCCAACACACACAAAGGGAGGCAGTAACGAGCACTAGCACTTTGAGAGTCCAGATTTTGTTTAAATGAATGCTTTTTAAAATCTTACAATAATGCCGAATTGCAGCGAGCACACTATTACTATAACCTGTTCCAATATAAGGAAGCGGTAGTCATTTATTTGCTTAAAAAGAAGAAAACCTAAAACTGCCTTCATGATGTTTGGGATTTTGTGTTGCATGCGCGTGCGGGGCCAGGTTATGAACTCCGTCTACGAGTTCAACCCCTTGTAAGCTGCACGCGACACTGAAATAGCTCAATGGTCCGAGTGGCCAACTTTTTAAAGTAGGCCATGTATACACAGGCTACCATTTAGCCTAAAGTTGAGCTAAATAACGTCGGCCCCTAACTAACCCCTAACTCCCACTGAAATACCAATTCTCGTGAATTTCCATGAATCCTTGAAATGTCCCTCAATGGCTGGGGTTGCTCATGTGTAAACTAGCGGCAAACATCTGAGTCATAACCGCAGTGAATGCCATTTGATTCATGTGTGAAAACCCCTTCGTACAAAGCTCATTGCGGTTTTTATAAGGTAACTGCTCTGGAGCTGAAAACTGTGGGAACTCCACGTTAACCACCGCCTTAACGTGTAATTCAATGTTGGAAACTGTAATCAATCGACTTTCCATTACAAGCATTGGCTCCTCCGAGATGATATATTTCAGCAGAGACAGAAGTGGCAGGCAAAGCGAGCGGCTCACAGTTTGGCTCCCTTTAACCGGACTGGACTGTTTAAAGTGTGTAGTCACTTTAATGAAAGAATAATGTGAACCAGGTTGGTAGCTGTGAGCAAGGCAAGCCATCAGCTCCAGTGAAGTTGGCGAGGGGTAACATCACGTTTGGTGTATTGTGTGTGTGTGTGTGTGTGTGTGTGTGTGTGTGCACTGTTCACTCAGACAAGGGCTCTCACCACACACACTACTTACAGGCACTTATCCTAACCAAAAAAACACTATAATATTCCTGTAGTAACTCAGCGTGACTAACACTCAATTATGATTGTAGTATAGTTATAATAACACTAAAAGCTATTTTTATATCCTTTAACATCAATATACAATGCAATCCCTATATATTACAACAGTGCTGTGTTTTTTATAGTTATGACTCTGCTCCAGTACAGTGGATATGAAGTGAAACAATGACTATAATTCACTGACTTTGAGTTTTGAGTGTGTTTGCATCAACATTAGGAAAGGAGCCCTTTTTATCATTGTGTTAACTTTGTGTTTAGTAGTTGTTTCATTTCAAATCTGTTATGCTAAAGTAGATAAAACAACACTGTCCTACTATGTATGGTATCCACTGTGATAGTCCTTTGGATATATGTATAGTGTATTTTAGGCAGAGTTTATTGTAAAATTGATGCTCCTCAAAGAATTGCTTACCTCCTGTTTTCTTACTTTATTAAATGACCTCTGAAAATCTCGTTAACAAGGTCTGGCCTACATTGTGTGTCTTTCTGGGAATCTCTGATAATCTTTCAGTGGAAAATTGAATGTCTCCCATGCTTGCTCATGGATCATTTAGATGAGACAGGATGCAAGGTTGAGTCCCAAAACTCATGAGGCATCCAGGGAGTTTCAGTCGCCTCCAACATGTCTGGGCAGTGAGCTATGCAGGATTTATTTGTTGAAAATATGAAAAGTGGTACAATGGTCCAGTCTGCATAGTTTGTCATTCTGTAGTCTGACACTTAATAAAAGCAGGGGAGTTGCACTTTTTCTTGCTTTCTAAATATCAGTCAACTCATAACTTAAAATGCCTCAGCTGAATTCTTCTTTGCTCCCCGTAATTAATTCTAGCATAATTTAAAAGGACAGACCTCATGTGTAATCATGTAATTTCACTTAGTTTCTAATCAAGACTGCCTCTGGTTTGGAAAGAGCCAGAGAATTGTGATCATGACAACCCGATGTTTGACCCTGAAGATAACTACGTATACTCAGCAGTATTTGTGTTACAGGATGCTCATTTGGAGGAAGATTCTATTCCCTGGAGGACACATGGCACCCAGACCTGGGGGAGCCCTTTGGTGTCATGCACTGTGTCCAGTGCCACTGCGAACCTGTAAGTTTTGTCTTAATCTATCTCTTTACATTTCTTTACACTTTGTGACACATTCCAGGTTACTTTCTTGTATGATTCACCTATTTCTCTTATCTTGTGTAGCAAAAGAGTCGTCGTGGCAAAGTGTTTGGGAAGGTTAACTGTAAGAACATCAAGCAGGACTGTCCAGACCCAAACTGTGATGATCCAATCCTTCTGCCAGGGCACTGCTGTAAAACCTGCCCTAAAGGTATTCATCCACTGACCCGCACTCATCCCCTGCTGCTCTGGGGTTTTTCACATTGAAATGTTTTTTTTCTTCTAAAACTTTTGATCCAAATGTTAGCTGTCCACTAGGAATGAGAAAAGCACAGCAAGCACAGTTTAAATCATTATAAAATCCCTAATGGGAAAAAGCAATGCTCTCCTCCTTTGCCACAGCGATGGCCTTTTTCCCCGTAGTTTTGTTTATTCTGTGTTTGAATCACACCTCTCTCTTTCCTCTTCTTCTCCCCCCTCTGCCTACATTTTCTCTGTTGCACTCACAGTTCTGTAGTTTTTTTCCCCTTTTTCCCGGGTCAACTAGTTAGTCTTCAGAACAGCTGCTGGATACACTGAGCAGGTCAATTGATTTCCTGTTCAGCTGCATCAAACAGACATTTTCTCTAACCAGTCACAACTGAATGTACCACCCATCTACTCAGCCCCGTTCACACATTGCCACTTACCTAGTCTACACACTGGTGCCTACACAATTGCAGCTTATTAGAGAATTGAGATAGAGAATTAGAAAACTGCTGGATATTATGGACAATGCCAGCCACCCTCTGCACACCGTCATCAGCAACCAGAGGAGCCTGTTCAGCGAGATAGGGTAGGGTATGGAGGACAGAAGGGAGTGGTAGCCCCCCCCCTTAATGTGCAATAACCCACCCGGACACTCAATAACCTCATCCACCGCCAGCCATATACAGTTCAGCATACTTATATTTATTTATGTTAATGCCATACACAGTCCAGTATACTCAGTATATTTATCTTAATTCACCCTTATTCTATTCTATTTATATTCTGTGTCGTTTGCAAACTGTCCTGCATGCTGCCCCTGTCTGTCGTTAGCCAACTGTCGTTGCACTGCCCTGTGTGATGTGTCTGTCTGTATTTGCTGCTGGAAACGTAATTTCCCCGAGGGAGTCATCCCAAAGGGATCAATAAAGTCTGTCTACGTCTAAGTCTAAGAATTAGAGCTCCCCTGCACATGCTCACATACTCGCACAGGGTGGGTCTTCATGCTGCACTGTTATTCAGCAGATTGGGTGTTTTTTTATGCCATGTGTGTCTGGTAATGGAATGGAAAGTAAAGGTAAAGCGCTGTGGGGACAACACTGTGCTGTGTGTGTATGTGTGTGTATATTTGTGTCAAGAATTGGACAGGCCCATGGCTGTGTGTGTTGTGGTCAAGTTTTAAGGAAAAGGTTGAGTGTGTTTGTCTTACCTTTGGCACCAGAGCAGCTGGTATGTTTGTGTAAGTGATGGAAAATGGTGTGTGTGTGTTTGTGTGTTTATATGTGTGTGTAATGACTGGTGCACCTGAGGATACAGAATTGCGAAGTGGGGAGAAGTGAGAGTGACACTGCCCAGAAGCCCTTCAGCGTGCCCAGTGGAGCAGAGGAGTGAGAGTGAGAGCGGAATGATGAGATTTGAGATGTGTGGGTGGTGTGTGTGTGTGTGTGTTTGTGAATCAGACACAAAGAAAGAAAGCAGACATTCCAGCTGAGCTCCTCAGAAAACAAGGTTGGGGAAATAAAGTTTGGGTGACTAAGATGCAACTTGTGGTGTGTGAAAAGCAATGAGGTCTACACATTACATCAGGATGCAAAGCAGTTTGTGTTGAACAGGGGGTCATTGTTGGGATCGCACGCCAGTGTCAGTCCCAATTCTCCTTAAGCTCTTTAGCTGCAAAAGACTACCCCGGTTAGCTACCCCTGGTTGAGAAAGAGTGTGTGAGGGAGAAATAAGGGCTTTGCTTTCACCATTGGCTTGAAACTGGTGTCTGACATCCTCTAAATCATTCCTTGTCCCCACATTTCACTCCTCATCCGTACTCAAAACATAGTCGATGCTTTGGTCTCATTTGTGCACCAGACTTTGGAGAGGATTGTAGCAGAACATGTTTTGAAATGTTTGAGTTCACATGGTTTATCTTGCCAGATACTGAAACAGTTTCAAAGGCAGACTTAATTAGAAATGAGAATACCATTAGTGGTTGTAGTGCTCCTTCCAGAAAGTGGAAAACCAATATAACATTTTCACATTTGTACAAAATCAGATCAAATTTGAATTGATTTAGGTGAGTATTCAAAAGGCAACAAAGCAAAAAGCATATAGGCTATATAAAATCTATAGAGCTGTATAAATTCACATTTCTTTTCTAGTCATTTCAGAGCAACCTATGGGTGTTGAGCAGGTATCTTATCTTCTTTAACTGTTTACCTTTCCCTCTACAGGTGATGACCTGAAGCAGACAGACTCTGTACTGGAGAACTTTGAGTATTTCCACGAGAAGGGCAAAGAGAAGGAGGATGACCTCCACAAATCTTACAATGACAGATCTTACCTGAGCTCTGAGGACGTTGGCCCCGGGGAGAGCCGCACTGGTGAGCAGAGACACTTAAAGACAGATAGACAGACCACCAATATACTCCCTGATAGACATCAAGACAGTGTATCAAGGAGTAACATTACACTGACAAAAACCGCTGAAATTTTATTAGGCCTAACTAGAACTGCAAGAATAATTTTAATAACTATTAAAATATAAATCTGGACTTTGCACATGCTTATTATGGTTAAAGAAAATACTTCTAAAATATCTAACCCTGACTTCTCTCTCCAACAGACTTTGTAGCAGTGTTGACAGGGGGGACAGACTCATTGAGCTCCAGTGGTGTTGCCAGAGCTCGCTTCTCTCTGACCAGAACCAGCCTGGCCTTCTCCATCACATACCAGAGGTAAAACACACAGTTAAAGCTGAAAATGTCCAGTTCCTTGAATTTTTTGTACCTTTAGTTTGGTGGTGCTACAACAACCTAACTTCCCAGCTCTTCTCCTGTTTATCTCAAACAAGCTTGAAGTGTTTTGAGAAGCAAATTTAAAAGATATCATGATTTGATGAGAAGTTGTGAAATGGAGTTGAAGAAAAATTTATGCGAGTTATGAATTTTGCATATGAAAATACTGCAGATATTCACCATATACATTAAATCTGTCTGTTTTTCTCTTCTTTGCAGAATGGGCCGTCCCGGTAAAATAGTCTTCCTGGATTCAGATGGAACCACTGCTTTTGAGTACAGGGTCCCCAAGGGACAATCAGACATGGTAAGACGTCACATAAATAGAAAACAATCTCTAATGATCTCTTCCTTCCATTAGTGTTTTCTTTGTTATGTGTGCATGTGTGTCTGTGGATTTCCTAAGAGAGAGAGAAATTAAGTTTTGGTATGATAAATGGTTTCACTGCATGACTTTTTGCTCAAACTCTGGCTTCTTCTCTCATAACTCACCCTGCAATAATAAATGAAAACACACTCACACACACACAGTGACACTTCCTTTTCTTTTTGCTTCATTGCCTCTTTGTAAACATCATAAACTCTGTCTGATTGCAGTAAACAACACTCACTCAGTCCTTCACTCTCTCACTCACTCACCATCTCATTTGAGATTTACAAGACCGAGTTTAATAAAAGGCCCATATTATCCTGATAAATCAGTAAGCTGATATGTTGGTGTAACAGTAGTACCCATGCATGCATGTCCACATCCTCCCTGAGGTCTGACTCGATCACTACACATCATTTCCTGCCAAAATACACACATCTCCTCATTCCGTTTCAGACCCCAACTCTCTGTTCGGCGAGGCAGGAGCCCCCTAAATACAGGTCCCAGAAACTGGCCTATTATTATTTTTAGATAAATGTCAGTGTCAAGCACCAGAGGACCTTAGAGAAAACACTCCAGCACAAAAAAGAAGAGGGGGGGTTGAGAGAGGTTGCTGGAGCAAAACTTTTGGAAAGAGAATTTTTCACACGTTACATCACTGCTTAGCAGGAGGACAGAGAGTATCGCTAATTAAAATGGAGATTACCCCTGAACTCTGAGTTATGAGGTGCCGGCACACTGCCACATTTCTTCCCTCTACTCTCAAGAAGAAGTAGTGGTTTTATGTTGAAGGTTTGCGGCCTTGGGCTGAGTGTACAGTCACACGAGTTGATGTATTTAGCAGATGTGCATGTGTTGTCTGTGTCTGTTTAGATGTGTGTTTGTCTGTTTGCCTAAATGCTATGATTTATGAGCAAGAGAAATAGAAAATTGGTTTTGTGATTTTGGCCCAAGTATGGGGGTTGATGTCCAGGTACAATTCTGTCTTCGCTTCACAATACTGCAGCTTCACCTGTGTGTGTGTTTGTGTGTGTTTGTAGATCTGCGGAGTATGGAAGAACCTGGCGAAGCCTCTTATGCGACAGCTGCAGTCTGAGCAGATGCGCATCCGCGTGACCACAGCAGCAAGCAGACGAGAAGAAGTGGAGGGGAAGATCATCAAACACAGAGCTCTGTTTGCTGGTGTGTGTGTGTGTGTGTGCAGGATATTATAGCATACTCATGGTTCATCTTTTTTTATAATCCTCTAGACATGTGTATGTCTTTGTCTTTGTGTTGCAGTACACTATAAACTCAGTATTTACAAATCAGTGGATTTGTATACATTCTCAAGTAATCTTAAAAAGCCTTGCATGGATTAATGTTGTCTTAATAATGGCTTTGTTTACAGAGAACTATTTGTGTAGAAGTCCTGTAATGAATGCAGATACTCAATATGGTAATGTGCATGTGTCTTATGTACAGAGACATTTAGTTCAACATTGACATCTGAGGAAGAGAATTCAGGCATGGGAGGCATTGCCATGTTGACACTGAGTGATACAGAGAACAACCTTCACTTCATCCTCATTCTGCAAGGCCTCATCAAACACAAGGACAAAGGTGAGCGGGGAGAGAGAGAGAGAAGGGAGGGTGGGTTTGGGGGAGGAAAAGACAGAGTAGGAAGAGACAAAAGCTAAAGTAAAAGTGTTTGGGTATGGCGACACTGAGATGGAGAGAAACTGTGGGTTTGACTGAAAGACACAATGAGAGATCAAAGGGTTGGGATAGAATATTAGGGTCACAAGATGTAGAGAACACTGACGAGCAGAAGAATATTATCAGTCAAAATTTAGATTTACCACCCCTCTCCACCAGCTGTCAGAGTTCCCCTGAACAAACACAAAGAATTTCCATTTCTCCTGTTAAACTGCAGGCTGAGAAAGAGTGTAGCTGATCAGTTAGTCACCCCTGGAAAAATAAACATTGAGAGTCATCTTTTGGGATCATTTCAGTCCTTCCATTTCTACGAATTACACCTTCAATCTATAAAGGGGTAATATTATTAACAAACATTAATGAGAAAACTGTCTCCCTCTCTCCCCAGAGCCTGTTTTGGTGCCTATCCGGGTCCAGCTTGTCTACCGCCAACACGTCCTGAGAGAGATTAGAGCTAATGTCACCTCTCATGTGAGTAATAACAAAGACTTACCAGGATCTACAGTTGGATCAACATGAGCTTTTCAAGGCTGATACCAAAAAAATATTTTCACGTTTGAAAATTCTTCAACAGTAAAAATGATCAGAAAATGAAATAAACAGAAATATTCAGTGTGTCCTGTGAAACGTTTTGAAAAATCTTTGATCAACATGTAAAGTACGTGGGATGTTTTAGGGAAAAGTGTTATCTGGGAGGAGGAGGAGGAGGAGGAGCAGTGACTGGAGGAGGAGCAGTGTTGTGTCGGTTAGGAACATATGACACAGCAACACACTCACACTCGTGGTCGTCCCCCCCCCACCCCCCAACCACCACCTCCCTCCACTTGGAGACGGATGTGGTTTGGTCACCACATCCTAGCGCTGTTGTCGCCGCCGCTCTGATCACAGCTAACTACCCTGAGACATGACAAGAAAAATGGATGGCAGAGAAGAATGAGGGGAAAACGGGGAGAGAGAAAGTGTGCGAGGGGAGCTTTTGCAGGAGACAGATGTGAGCGAGGGATGAGAGACGCAGAGAAAAGAGGGGAGGGAGGGAGGTAGAGAGGATGGACTGCGTACACACTCCTCACACATGTCAGTGGTTAGTGGTCTGTGGGCTGAGATGGATGGAGGGAAGAAGGAGGGAGGAGGAGGAGTGATGAAAGGCGGGTCTGTTTTTAATTCTGCCAGGAATTGCGTGAAGGGCCGATGCACCTCTTTCAAGCCTAGCTGTGAGAGAGACCGTCCGTGAAAAATATGTGAAAAGTTTGAGCTCAGCAACATGACCTCTGCAAGTGTCCTCGAGCTAGACACTGAAACCAAACTCGCTGACTCATTTTAAGTCTAGTTGAGTAACAGAGGCATATAAACAACATAGCACACATAATTTTTCGCAGAAAATGATGTGACTCTAAATACACACATAGACAAGCAAACACATTTGATTTTTTTAATGTGTGAAGTCCTTTTTTTTACTGGACCAGTAATCCTTACAGTGTTACTGCTCAGCCTGATTTACACAAGACCCTAGTATATCCATCTGCACCTTACTTTTCTCTCATTATTCTATCCATTCATTTTCCCAAATATAAGTCACCCTCTTCCTGTCCAGCCCCCTCTCTGTTCCCACTCTGTTTTGGCTCCTCACTGTGTGGATTTATGGTACATGTATATTTATATTGAACTGAGGCCCTGAGGTCATAAAAGTAACATTTCTTCAACACGCTCATACATCTGTCCTATTAATCCAACATTTCTCAACGTCGTGACCAATCCCGACTTCTTGCCAGAGTCCAGTCTGCCTGCTTAAAATTAAACCTTACTCAATATGAAGCGTGTTAAGGCAATGCAAGCCATATTTTTTCCCAGGGTTGAAGCGTACACTTGTGAGTGGGGTGATTTAAAATCTGTGATTTTATGTAACAGAACTGTTTGTGTCCTTAATGGTTTCTGACTTTGTGATGCTGAATTAATCTTACCATGAGGAGATTTGACTGTCCTGGGATCTGTTTTGCTCACGGTGCTCAGTTATCTTTGTTTTGTATAAATTGATGCGACAAGTTCATTTTTGTTGGAAACAAATCAGTAGTCTGTCTTTCGTCTAGTCTAAGTTGGGGTTTGGTTGCTCTGGTAACATGTCAGTGTTGCCCCAACATCATGTCAACAAGATCTTAATGGTATAATGTGACATTTTCATTTCTGGGACTGAAAAGGCATCTGTTTACACTGGAAGATGGTTTTATATTTACCCACATGTAACATCTAACTATTTCAATCTGTGCAGGATCCAGATTTTGCAGAGGTGCTGACAGACCTGAACAGTCGTGAACTGTTCTGGTTATCTCGTGGTCAGCTGGAGATTGCCGTAGCGACCGAGGATCAGGATCCCCGACAAATCTCTGGTTTCATCACTGGCAGGAAATCTTGTGACAGTAAGTGTCCCTGCTAACAAGCACCTCTACACAGGTGAAATAAAAGCTTATTTTCCTCCATGTTTCTTCTCTGAGCACTATTCCAGCATTCATACTCAGCACTGTAGATGCAACAAACACGTAGGTTCCTAAGAATGTGTTTTGTGTTGCAGTTGGTTTGTGCTCGTCCATCTGTGGCTGTTTTTGTCATTCTCCTCTATAAATACTTCTTTTTCTTTCTGTCTCCATCCTTTCAAGTCTTGTCACTGGGGGAAAACCATGTTTATAGACCTTCTGTTTGACATGGTGGCCCACCAAGACTGTGTATGCATGTTCATGTCTGTGTGTTTGTGTGTGTGTGTGTGTGTGTGTGTGTGTGTGTGTGTGTGTGTGTGTGTGTGTGTGTGGGTGTGTGTGTGTGTGTGTGCGTGTTTGTGTGTGAGAGAGACAGAAAGAGAGACAGAGGTTTTAGGAATGTTGTGGACAGCCCAATTGCCTGAAACCGTAAAAGCATGCACACATGGTCTTTTCATGGGATGCATACTTGAACATGAACATTGAACATCAAGGTGTCCAGCACTTTGAAACACTCAAAAGCGTTTTTGTTGTCCAACACATGCAAAGACATGCACACACACAGGCATAAACATGCATAAATATGCTATTTTGTAAAACTTTTACACACACACTCTTTCACACACTGGTGCTGCCAAGGTCACAGTCTGCTGGACCTGACTCTCCATGCTGGTGTTCCAGTGCTGTGATTAACAGCTTGACGTTATGTGTGAAGAATTCAAACCCAACACACTCCTTTCCCTCTCTCCCTCTCTTCCTTCTCTTGCCCCATTCTCCCCGTTTTCAGTATCTCCATTCACGTCTATCCCGTCGTCCGCTGTCCTCTTTGTGTATCTTTGGCGTCGTTCCCCTTCTCTGGCTTTTTTCTGTCTCCTTGTCATTTCAAAAAAATTTTCTCTACACTTTTCTCATCTCTGTTATTCATTCCCTCCTGTCCTTTCAGCTCAATCTTTTTAAGCCTACTGCATTCAACATCGGTTACCTCATCCAAAGGCTTAACCTTGGGTGGATTTGTATGTGTGTGTGCCAGACACTGCTTCAACATGTATGTTTTTGGCTCAAGGACTCAAAATTACATGAGCCTCCGGATTAGTGGTTCAATTGAATCTGTCCCCTCAATGACTCTTTCTTGATGAAGGGATGACATTATGGGTACGTGGCTTCAGTGTGTGTGTGTGTGTGGCTGCAGAACGTGAGGGAATGCAATGTACCCCCGTCTTTCCCCTCCTTCAACCAACCAGCAAATTTTAACATGACAGCAATCGTTGCCTCATCTCGCATGCTGTCAGACTCTACTATAGTTTAAGGGAGGGAAACTCTGAGGGGGAAAGTGATGGCTTTTAGATAAGTAATGTGAGCAGGAATGTGCTCTGAATTAGATTTTTGATGATAATCTGTCTTTGTCTGGTTCAGCTATTCAGAGTGTGATGTCCAGTGGTGATGCATTGACACCAGGGAAGACAGGAGGAGTGGGATCTGCCATCTTCAACCTCCATGACAATGGCACACTAGACTACCAGGTAAGGTTTTGGAGTTTGTTGTTTTATGAATCTTTATTGATATTTTATAATTACAGTATATTCCATCTCTATGGTTGATTGTGGTAAAACACAAGGCTCAGCTTATTTGTTGCTGTTGACAGTGTTGACATACCACAGTATCACAGTGAATTTCAAACTTCCAGCTGAAGTAACAGTTAGCAAAGTACATTTTTAAGTGAAAGGGGGCTTTAACCATTCATGCCTCATCTCCTTCCTCCAGGTACAGGTTGCAGGTCTCACCAGCGACGTGGTTGGTCTCACTATTGAGCTGAAGCCGAGGAGGCGTAACAAGCGCTCAGTGCTGTACGACCTGACGCCGGAGTACAGCAAGGCCACAGGCAAGGCGGTGGGCAGCTGGAGTCGTCTGGAAGCCCGACACATCCACATGCTGCTGCAGAATGAGCTGTTCATCAACGTGGCCACTGCGCACAGCCAGGAGGGAGAGCTGAGGGGGCAGATAAAGGCTCTGCTCTACAGTGGCCTGGAGGCACCCAGACACGGTAAGGATTGATTGAAACAGGGGGTGGTAGAAGGACATGGAATTCAAGAAACACATGAAATTGTTTTATAGATGTGTTGTACACCATCAAGTCCTGGATCCACTCTGACTTGTACTACTTTCTTCCACCTCAAGAGTTGCCCACCCTTCTGGCTGGTCACTTTGTGTCTCCACCAGTAAGAACTGGTGCTTCTGGCCATGCCTGGGTGTCAGTGGACAAACAGTGTCACCTGCATTATGAGATTGTTGTTGCGGGCCTCAGCAAGGCAGATGACCTCACTGTGAACACCCACCTCCACGGACTGGCTGAAATTGGAGAGATAGATGACAGCACCACCACACACAAGAGGCTGCTGACCGGCTTCTATGGATCACAGGTAAATCAGTGTAAACATAGACACAAATGAAAGCAACCACATGCACAAATGTACACAGATACATAAAATGCATCATATGGAAACACATCCTCAAATCCTCTCCTCTCCTCTCCTCTCCTCCAGGCTCAGGGAGTATTAAAGGACATCAGTGTTGAATTACTGCAACACCTGGACCAGGGAACAGCCTTCATCCAAGTCAGCACTAAGCTCAACCCCCGAGGAGAAATACGAGGAAGGGTATGTAAAGAAAAGTCACAAAACCACTTTACATTCATTTTATGAATTGAAATAGTGTGTTTATCCACTTATATTTACTATATGTACTGTTATTACACTGATATATCTTTTTCTTTGCAAGTTTTAGTTATTTATTTGAATGGTACAGATTTTTTAGAATATACATTACCGTAACACAATAAACTAAGCAGTGTAGTCAGGCTAGCGGGTTAGTGATGAGATTTTTTTTTTTTTCAAAACTACTATAAATTGGTTGATAAATTATAATAGAGGTAACACACTTTTTTGTGGAGGAATTAACTTTGTTTTTATCTCCAAATTCTCATGCCCTGTTAGCAATATCAGCGGGCAAAGTGATCACTTCACATGAAAAATAAGTGGATAAACAGAACAGGTGATTAGATTAAAGAAAGAAGAGAAGTAGTAGTAGAGTCCTTGGGGCCTCCTTTAACCACCTGAGTGTTTATGTGTGTGTGTGTGTGTGTGTGTGATTGCTCACTTAGCGCTCACAAACACACTTTCACTGGCAGGTGCTGTCTGCCTGGAGAGACTTTGTGGAGAAGTACAGTTTTATTGGGGTTCAGAGATGCACACAAAGACAGACCACAGTTGCTCACAAACCTATTTGCAGCTCTGCAGGTGTAGCGCTTGATGAGTTCTTTGTTCAGCAGGGTCCAGCTGTTTTAATGGCAAACAGGTCCGACACATAAACAGCCATCTGCTCAGGAGCACAGAAACGCTTCATTTAGGAACAATTAACAAGTCAGCTTGACACCTGCCTGCAGTCAGGTGTGGCCAACAAATCTCTAATGTCCTAACCTCCACGTCTCTTTTTCCCTTTCTCTGCCTCTCTTTCATCTGTCTCCCTTTAATCTCAATTCATTTCACTCACCCCTACATCTATGTCCTTTGTTCTCTCCTTTTATTTGTCTTTAAATTTTCCCCACCTCCATCTATCCCTTTCCTTTTCCAACACATTCCCTCTCTCCAGGTCCATGTGCCAAACAACTGTGAGTCTGGGACCAGAGGGGAGGCGGAGGAGGCTGAGTTTGACGACCTCTTTGTGAAGGACCCAGAGGAGCTGAAGAAAGACCCTCATACCTGCTTCTTTGAGAACCAGCACCATGCTCACGGCTCCCGCTGGACGCCCAGCTACGACAAGTGCTTCTCTTGCAGCTGCCAGGTAAAGACAACAAACACAAGAACAGCACTGAAATTAGCTGTTTGATGGTTTAATCTGAAAGGATGCATGTTTTTGCACTAAAATGTTGGAAATAACTTTGTTTGCAGTCACTGGGAAGTGCATGGAAGGACTGAATATTGAATTCACTCTGTCATCTCCCTGCATTTCTTATGTAGAAGCGAACAGTGATCTGTGATCCAGTCATCTGTCCGGTGTTGACCTGCTCCAGAACCATCCAGCCTGAGGACAAGTGCTGCCCCATCTGTGATGGTGAGATAATCAGACATTTGAGTTCTACACAAGATATATCAGAGCATGCAGTATCCTGTTTTATAGTGGATATACTGATTTGAGTCCTTGGTTTCTGTGGACATTTTATCCTTTTGGGTGAAGTCCCAAAGTGCTCTCCACAGAAATCATAAAGTTGCAAACTAATTCTGTTTTATGTCTCCATTTCCTTTTTCCTGTACAGAGAGGAAGGAGCCCAAGGACATGAAAGCTCCAGAGAGAGTGGATGAACATCCTGAAGGTATACACCACCTCTCCTGTCTCTGACTTGGCTCCTCTCCTTGTCTCCTTGTTTTTTTTCCTTTTCTTTTATTGTGTCTTTTTATGTGCTTATTTCATTGAATTTGCCCACAGTTAAAAGTTGACTCTGAATCATTCAGGCGTTTTCTTGCCGACTGTCCTCAGTAACCTTTTTTTCCTCGTATTCTCCTTCTCTCTCAGGTTGTTACTTTGAGGGAGACCAAAAGATGCATGCCCCAGGAACCACATGGCATCCCTTTGTACCTCCCTTTGGCTACATCAAATGTGCTGTCTGCACTTGCAAGGTAAATATACATCAATAAACCCACTCACATCTGGCTGGATTTACTTTCCAAAAAGCCCTTAATGGATCATTTATCTTGTATTAGACTCCAAAGAAACTAAGACATAAATACATTTCTCATCAGTCCTTTCTTGGGAAATGTTCAGACCAGCTGTTTGTTTGGAAAAAAGCAATAAGTAAGCTATATTTTGTGTGCAAAAGAATTGCAGCTAATGCTACATTTTCTTCATAGGGATCTACAGGGGAGGTGCACTGTGAGAAGGTGACGTGTCCAGTGCTGACCTGCAGTCATCCTGTGAGACGTAATCCATCTGACTGCTGTAAAGAGTGTCCGGAGGAGGACAGGACACCTGCAGGCCTGGAGCATGGCGACATGATGCAAGCAGATGGCCCGAGGCACTGCAAATTTGGCAAGCACTATTACCAGAACAGTGACAACTGGCATCCCTGGGTACCGCTGGTGGGGGAAATGAAGTGCATCAACTGCTGGTGTGATGTAAGTATTGTCATCATGTCAGTGGTTAATATTGTTTCTTTGATGGAATTTGTTGAAATGAAATTTCAGTAAAGTTGTTGGTCATCAAAATCACTTGACGACAGCTCAGTAAAAACTACTACTATAAAAATCAAGATAACCAAATAAAAGCTCTCTGATAATGACACCAGCACTCTATGTGTGAAAATGTGTTGTACAAGATTTAAAGCTGCTCTGTTTTTCCATGAAAATAGAATGAAATGAGAATGTGCAAGGTGTCACTTTTACTGACAAAACCACAGAGAACTATCATTAATTCATTAACATGAATCAAAGCTAAAACAATACTCATACACATACTCCATATTTGCTGGGTGTGAAAACAGGCAACATTTATCAACTTATAACATGATACTATGTCAGTGTTGCCTGTTGTGCTGTCCAGGACCCCAAAAGGAATGAATGCAAGTTAAGTATAATTTAAAAAAACAAAAATCATTTTCGTCTTCACAGTTAGCCAGTTTGTGATTGAACAAACTATAGACTCAACTTCCTCACATTCTGTCATCGCTGTCATGGTGTAGGAAACTGATCTTGAGTTTAAATGACTTAGTGTTTCTCCCCATCTCACACTATGATATGTGTTCCTGTTGTACCCCAAAGTGCCTCTTTCATCTACAGATGCAGATGAAAGTGCATGTATTTGCTCAGCACGCTCCATGCTACTGCATTTGGCCTCTTGTCACCAACCCTCCATCTTCCTGTCTTATTCTCCACAGTTTGGTGTGACTAAGTGTCAGAGGAAGCAATGTCCAATACTGACCTGCTCCAACATCACCCGCAGAGAGGGCTCATGCTGTCCTGAATGTGTTGGTGAGTGATGAACACACACACACACACACACACACACACACAAAACAGCAGCAGGGATTGAACTGTTTCACTTGATAACAAAGACAGTGACCTTCATTTGTTTATATAATCATTTAAACAGTTGCTAACTTGGCTAAAACACTGCCTTTAACTGGATAGTTTTCCTATCAATTCTATTTTAGTTTTCTCCACATCCAGACATGCAACAGTTCTTAATTGAAGCTAACAACTGGCATGATGTTAGTATCAAACCTCAGGATGTAGCAATCAAACATAACACAAACATCTTACTTCTTTAATAGATTTTTCTGTTTCCCATAGATTCCAAAGAGGAAGACGATCTGATGATGAAAGTTCCAGACAAAAGACGAACCTTTAGACACTGATCTGTGGGACCTACACACAAAAATCACCCAGACCCATTTTTACCCATAAAGCCCTCTCCTCTCAGATGGACCTAAACCCAGAGCCATACTGGGTCCTCCCACCTGCCCTCCCCCCTCCCTCCTCACCTCACACCCACCCTGTTATCAGCTTCAGGATTGTAATGAGCAGAGAAGAGCAGAAACGGAGGAATAATAAAATGAAAACAGACTCATTAAGTGAAGGGATGAAGCTATGAAGAGGACCAACCAGACTTTATAAACCTATTGCCTTCTGCTTCCTGCCTTCCATTTTTTGCTGGAATTTCTATCCTTTTTTTTGCTCAGTTTTTCAAAGCAGCTCAACAGGACAAAAGGTGTAGATGTAGATATAAAACACAGCTGGTCAGTGGGATTCTTTTGCTGTCGGCGTTGAAAGACGTCCAGCTGGATTTTAAATGGTAAACGTTGGTAAGACTGCTCAAGTTGTATTTCACCGACAGGGCTTCTTTTTGAAGTACAGCCATAGCTACTGCAGCTCTCACCACTCTCACTGGACATAGTGAGGAAAGTGTTGCTTAATTCTGCGTGAATGTATGTGATTGTGTGTATGTGTGTGTGCGTGTGTTTTTTTACCAGTACGGAAACAGCAATAAAGAAACACAATAAACTTACTGGGTGGGAGAAGGTAGGGTTCAGAAATTGTAAAAAAAAAAAAAAAAAAAAAAAGGAACAAAAAACACGGAGTGAAAACTTCTTTTCTTCAGTCTACAACTTTGATTTTGTTGGGAGAGAAGTTTGGCCGGTGAGTCTTGGCCGGTTGCTGTTTCAGAGTGACACTTAACAAACATGAACTTCATCTTCACCTCCTCTTGATCTCATCGCTTCCCTGCTTTGATTTGATTGCTTTGTTTCTGTTTCGAATTAAGTAATATTTTTATGAAGTTTCTATCATTGTTGTACATGAATATGAGGCTGGTTTGTATTTTGTATTTATTGAATGGTGTGGAGACAAAATAAAAAAGATGTTTGTTGGTAAGAGAGGGGGATGCCTGTGGGTTTGTTTTGGACGCCATCGCTAACCAGCTTCCCCCTAATAATCCCTCCCTTGTTCCCTTTTTGCATTTATATCTTCCTTTTTCATCTCCAGTCCTTCGGATTTTAGTTTTCCACTTTGTTGCTTTCGTGCTCTCTCTTTCCCTCTCTGTTTCTCTTTCCTCACAGTTTTTCACATGTGGAGCTGTGATTATAGGGGGATGACAAGCTGGATTGACCCGACTTAATCCTTTGCTTTTTGTTTGCTTCTCCATCCATCTATCTCTGCCTCTTCACACCCTTTATCGATTGCCTTCATCTTCTTCTGCACTCTCCTTTTATCTGTGATTTTCTCCTCTGTCACTTTCTTTCCTCATTACATCCTTTCTCCTCTGATCTCACTTTCTCATTTAATTTCCTGTTGTCCTTTCCCCATTTCTTCTCTCTTTACACAGTATTTTCCTTTTCTTCCTTTCTTCTCCTTTCTTTCTTTCTGTTCCTCTCCTTTTTTGTCTCCCTTCATTTCCTTTCCTGACCCTCCTTTTTCTTTCTACCCTTTCCTTTGCTATTATTTTTCTTTCCTCTCACTCTTTCCTTGCCTGCTTTCCTCCTCAGACAGTCACCACATGTGCTCTGCAATGTTTTGTCCCTTACATACTTCACACACACACACACACACACACACACGCGCAAAGTGCAGACAGACTGAAGAATAAACACATATTCACAGATGTACACATGTACAAACTCCTGAATCAGGAACACACACACTGCCAAAGGGCAAGCAGAATTCTTTCCAATACACACAAAGGCACACACTCATATGCACACAAAAACACACAGATCTGCTACTGCACTCTGCTGGCCTAAAAAAGGTATTACACCAGAAGGTGCCTACTACAAACCAAGCTGAGTGACGGCACCTCTATCAGCACCTGCCGACGTCTCTCAGGCACACAGCAGAGTGTGTGAGTGTAAGTGTGTGTGCCTACACACTGAAGACATGTTGGAAAGTCATCATCACTGCAGCAGGGAGAAGTGTGGGGGGCTGTCAGAGCCGGATGGCGGAGGTCAAAGGTTAAGCATCCTGAGCTACGATCTGTGGCAGCCTGTGAAGAAGCATGAGGCATGTACCGGCCTGAGCCCTGCACCTGTCCATGTGTTTGCCTGCCTCTGTGTGTGTGTGTGTGTGTGTGTATGTGTGTGTGTTCAAGACCAGCAACAGTACTAAACACAGACGCCTGTAAAGGAATGATGGATACCGCACAACTAACACCAATTATCCAAACAGCCCAAAACAATTTTCTTTCCACTTTTCCAATAATTTCACTCTGAACATTTGAGCCATGATTTTTGTCACGATTTCTTTTCATTGTGGTGTGTAAACAAAATAGTGATTTTTTTTTAACATACCAGAGATGCCAAAAATATCTCAATATATCCCAAAGGTCTGTTGAAAAGAACAGGCTGCTCCTTCCATGACTTCATCTTCATCTTTCACTGACACCTCTTCAGATAGTTGTTTAGTCTGTGATATGAAACATTTGACCAGCACTGTGATGAGTTGCTCAACTTATTTATTACTGCAATTAAATTTAAATCAGAGCCACATGTGATGAAGTGGACTTTGGTCTTTTTTCTTCTTTGTGGTTAAAGAAAAACACCACAATGTTTTATTTAACATGGATGTTCTGTTGGTGTGTTTTTCTTTCATTCTCATTTTGTTTTTTACTCTTTGTCCTAAATCTTCTCATTTATTTAAGTATTTATTTATTTATTGCAGCAGGACTCAAGAAAGTATTTCATAATTCACTCACATCAGTCACTCACAAACATCACAAAACGTATTTACTCATTCATGTTGCTGCCTACAGATGACTGAATATACATTTGAAATGTTTTATTTCAACAGTCTGTACCTTGAAATATGAGTAACAAAGTGACATGATGTGTAATATTTACTTGCTTTTCATAATTCTGCTATGTCAGGTAACTTTGAACTCAGTCCCAACTGAGATCTCAGGACCTGGTGCATATGTATTTTTGCTATGAAACCTTGAGTGTGTATGACTCCTGTACAAATTGGACAGGTCAATTAAATTTCATCTACCTGGATCACACAGAGCTCTGCCTGAAGCAACAGCCATTTATTTGCTTTAGTTCAGCTTGGCTGGCCACACTTTAAGTCTCTCTGAGCTGATCTGCTGACACACCAAGAAAGGCACAGCACCGACACCTGCTAGCACACACACACACACACACACACACACACACACACGCTTGTTTCTCTGTAATTGTGAGGATTCATTAATATATTGAACTCCTGAGCCCGTGACCCTAACCATAGCCATCAAAACTAAATACTTAACCCCAAATCTTAACCTATTCCTAACCTAAACTGTAACTTCAAAATAAAGAATTAACCTTCAAATGGTTGTTTGGAGTAGTGCGGACCAGCCAAATGCCCTCACAATGTAGAAATGTCCTTACTACGGTGGTTTGAAACAAACACAGTTGTAAACAGTGTATGTAATTTATTTGATGGTAAATGTCATCCCATGTTGCACTGCATCTCTTACATTTCTCATGGTGTAGTAAACTTGAGGTTTTTAGTTCTGAAATATTAACATTTTACATGCCAAACATCAACATGCTTGCAGTGTCATTGTGAGCATGTTAGCATGCTGAGATTAGCATTTGGTTCTAAGCACATCTGGGCCTCAGTACAGCCTCATAGTGATGCTAGGATTATACAGGACAACATTTTTTTATTCAGTTTTCAGTAAGTGTTCTGAAAGCTACTGTTCCACTGATTTTGTGCACATTCCCATCATCATGTATTTAAAAGATTTTTGTGTTATAATTCTAGACGCATTTTAACACAATTTCCATTGGCTATAGCGTTATTACTGTGATGTGATTAAGAATTAGACTGATATCTGCAGGAGAATTTAAATGAGGACAGTGAGTGTTAGCTGGTGACTTTTGGTAATTACAATAATGATGATCAAAAATTAATCAAAAGTTGTGAAACTTTCATTCACAGATCACATGTAAGAATACATTTTATTTCACTTTTAGTATGTTTTATGATTTGGTGATCTGACCTGATCTCAGAAAATTATCACTTAAAGCCTTCACCTCAGACATGTCCTTTAGATCACTTAAGTGTAAGTAGGCTGCACTCATACATGAAATCAAGACAGTCTACATTTATTGGGTCTAATGTAATAGACATCTCTTCATAATGTGACATGACACATTTGATATATTTTCATATGAGAAACTTTGAAGTCTTGAATAGAAGAAAAAACTCTTGATTTGTTTGTCGACATAACATGATTAGACAGGTTTAAAGTTATGGGTATTGATGATATTAGATGCAGGGGCTTTGCTAAAACGTGTAGTTTAGTGAATTACATTACGGTTCATTAAAAGGAAAACTGGTGTGACTGAAAGCAGAAAAACAGGCAAAGTAAGAATAATGCATGCCCAGTGATGAGAGCACTCCATCAGAGGTGAGAGGAGGTTTGAGAAGAAGCTAACTTGAAGGAAAAAGTAAAAAATAATGAAATGAGATGAAGAGGATGAGGAGAGAGGGTTTGTTGTTTTGTTGTGTTTTATCTTTATTTGTCCTTTACACTGGTGAGAAAAACAGGAGAATAAACGTTGTGAATGTGTGTATGCGTGTATGTGGGTGTGTGAGACCGAGAAAGAGCAATAAAGGTTCCTGACAAATACATCTCAGCTCCTCCTGTTTGTGTTTTTTCTTTGTTATATACCAAAGCACCTACAATAACACGTCAGCAAAACCAAACTCAGCACGCTTTAAAATATACTGAGGACATCACAACAAGAGAGAGTGTACTGTAATACATCACACAGGGGCACACACACACACACACACACACACACACACATACACACACACACACAGAAACACACTTCCACATTTGTTACTTATTGACAGTAAAGCTATAGTGTGAAAACAGGTGTTACGATCATCAGGTCTCATCTGTCACACACACACACACACACACACACACACACACACACACACACACACACACACACAGTATTTTGCATGATGTGATTCCATGTTAGCTGATAGAGTATTGATAATTATTGACATGATTACATACTATACATACTCTGTATTTAAGTCAGTTTATTATTTAGTGGGGATATATTCATCCTACTGTATTACTGATAAAAGTTGTTTAACCCCATATTTATTCTTTTTTTTGAATTTGGATACCCAGTAACTGTTACCAGGGCAACAGTTACTGTTCCTTGGGTCCATAGAAAACAATTACTACAATAATTTCATGTTATTATAGAACTAAAAATAAGTGAAGTTCATACATTCATATACACATTACTTGCATATGCATATCAATATGTACAATAACAGTACATATCTTTACACATAAAATAGGTGATAGATAATAAAAAGCAACAAACTACAGGTTTCTAATATTATCAGCAGTACCACCACATACACTGCGATCAAATGTCCTAACTACCCTGAAATCTTTGGGATCTCCACTAGAACTGAAAGGGTCTGTGAGTTTTAACCACATTTGGCTGCACTGCATAAGTTTGTAGTGACTGAACCACTGGCAGGACAGTGGGATTGCAGAGGTTACATTTTGAAATTCTTAGTTAGGAACCAAAAAATCTACCATACAAAAAACATATAAACTATTTTATAAATTATTACTGGAGAGAGAGAGAGAGGGAAGCCTCATCAATATTTTATCACTGCTGCCCTCTGCTGTGAAAAGCTGAACTGACATTTGAAATCACTGAATTAAAATGAGGATTTACAGTGTTTAACTGACCATATATACACATGAGCCCTGAATAGCATCATAAAATTGTTCTTTGGGCTTGTACCATCGCAGCAGCAGCATCCTTTATGGCTGCATAAAGAGCCCTTACAGAAAACTTCTGAGATTGTTCAAACTGCTCACTGCTGCTGAAATTGTTTCCACTGAATCTTCACACAGTTGACATGCTCCACTGGTGCAGTTGCAAGGTAAATGCCTTGCTAAAGGACACTATGGCAGCAACTGTTAAAAAGAAAAAACAAAATTCTCCTCCCAGTGCACATTGTTTCAGCCTGGTCAGCTGTCTAATTTTCAGGCTCCTCAGGTATACACAAACAGGTCTGGGTGCATCTGGGAGCAGATAGAGAAAAAGCTGCACAAACCCACTGTTTATCATCAAAAGGATTTTTGACTGTAATTTCTTTGGAAATTCACCTTTTTGTTAAGCTTGTGCCTGGAGCAACGAAACACCCTCGGGGGTTAAGGATGGAAGTAAAGCACTCGATGCATGGCCAAATATTATATTAGAAAAAAATAATAATAGGTGAAACACTTTGTATTACAGAGGAGGAAAGTTTGCTTTTGACTTTCTACCTTTGAAAAACTTCTGAGTATGAGTTTACCTGAAGAGGTCACTTCATGCTCACTTCTATTAACTTCTCTACTCAGCGTCAGCAGATCTTCTCTGACATTTGGGATTTTACAAGGTTATGTCTCTTTGCTATATTAATGTCATACTGACATTAAGGTTCTTTTGAATTGACTTTTGAAAAGTTGGACTAGCAATGCCAATAAACTGAGGACAAAGCAAATTTATTTGAGTAGCATCTTTCAACAAGGAAATTCACTGTGCTTACATATGACACAAATAAACACTGAGATATACAGTACACTGTGTAAAAGAAACAAAAGTCACAATAAATAAACACATGTAAAAAGGATTTCAAAACTGCAGAATAAAATTGAAGATAGAATGAATGATATAAATTAAATGGGTGAATACAACTTAAAGTGAAGGTAATAACAGTCCAAGATGGAGGAACTCAGACTCACCATACAAGAGCCAGTGTTACCAACTTGTGCTTGTCGAGGTTCAATACCAATATGGATAGCTGTTCCTTTATAATATGTTACCACTGTAACTTCAAAACATGGGTAACCACCACACTATTTAAACTGAGCCTCATGGGAAACTTGTAAGTCTATGATGTGTGTATGATTTGTTTTTATTATCAGTTTTATTGGTATTGATATACATTGTATATGATCTATTTATTGTTTGATGTTAGTATGATGACCATACACCTAAACCTTTCAGTGCTTTATAAACCTACAGATTTGAAAATCACTTGTTTGACACACAGGAAGCCAGTGTAAAGATCTGAAAACTAGAGTAATGCAGTCCACTCTGTTTGTTTAGAACCTGAGAAGCAGCTTTCTAAATAAACTGCAGCTGTCTGGAACACATTATTACAGTGGTCAAACCTACTAAAGAGTGTCAAGTCCTGCTGAGATGTGTGTGTTTTAATTCTTAACATCTTCTTAAAAAATATTTTGATATTTACAGGTAAGCACACTAATTTGCTTTCTTGACAAGCATTAGATGAATACCACTCTCATGTCTGTACGGTGCATATGAACCTACCACCAGCAGCCAGTTGGGCACAAAGACTAAAAGCAGGGAGAAGGAGCTAGTCTGCATCTATAACAAAGGTAACAGAACATGCCTACCTAGAGTCTTGTCATAAGGCAACCTAAAAGATCATATAGGTCATTTGTCACAAAGTTAACACACGGTTAACTTTGTGGAATGGTCACAGTTTAGTTACACGGTAATAAACTGCTGTAAATTTACGTGGAAATATTAACAGTATAATCCTGTTATCTGTAAATTCAGGACATTACTGTTATTACTGTTACAGTAAAATTGCTTTTCAGTATTATTTTTACTGTATTTTACAGTATCACAGCTTGGGGGAAAGAAAACAGTTCTTTCCCTTATTTCTTTTCATTTTTTGAATTGCATTTTGGGAAAACAAAGAACACGTTTACCCATATTTTTGAGTGGACAGAGTTTTTCACCCATCTTCATCCTGCAGATTAAAAGGTGAGAGCGGTTTTGTTTTGCTTGTTAGCATCTATAGGCAAAATACATCACATCTCCAATCAACTTGAGAGATCTCAACATCAAACAAGCGCAAGATCTCCCTCTGACTTATTAACTAATTCATATGTTATTATATGCTATTATTTAGCTAATGTTGTTTTAAGTGAATGCAAAGCGCATTATAGTTGAATTAAGTTCGGATTCATTTTTGAGATCAGAGTTTGAACCGACACAAAAGGTAGTACTTTGTCAGCTAACGTTAGCCACTTTGGAGAAAGATCTGCAAAGTTGCTACACGGGACAAATCTTTTCCCTGTGTCTAAAACTGTTGGTGATACTGGAATAGTAAGAGGAATATTGTCACAGTGTCAGTTTTAACGTGACACCGTAGAGTGGAGCTGGACCTCCTACATTAGTTATTAGATAGATAGATAGATAGATAGATAGATAGATAGATAGATAGATAGATAGATAGATGACTTTATTCAGCCAGGTAAGATACAGTAACATACAGCAGCAAGACACTGAGGTAGAATAAGAATAAAATAAACAAAACCGTATCAAAAATAAGAATGTTTTTGTCCTTGTCAGTGTATATGTTTATGTTTTTGTCTGTATGTTTATGTTTATATCCACGTTTGTGTGATCACTGTCTATGTTTAAGTCATGTATATGGAGGAGTAAAAAACCTATATCAACAGAATCAGTAGTTAATAAAAAATAATATGAATTTCAGTGGTCTAGATTGCCTGGCACTACAGCGACAGGGACTAAGCTGTTTTTTTGTTGAGTAGTGCTATGGATGTGGTGACAAAAGAAAGCACACATCTGTTGCTTTTGCACCTACTAGTTCTATAACATCTATCTGATTGTAGAAGTTCATACTCATGGTGCAAAATATGTGTTGGGTCCTTCAGAATCCTGCAGGCCTGCCTCACTACCTGGGTATTCTTTTTTCCATGTCACCTTCGCTGTGATTTTGAGCATGCTTGAGATTTTTGCTTTTAGCTGAACTGTGAGGGTACCATACCACAATGCCAGGCCATACTTAATAATACTTCCCAGCACAGCATTGTAAAATGTCAACATGACCTCAGAAGTTACTACTACTCTACTACTAAATGGTTGCTAAATCAAGTCATCTTTTAATTATTGAATAAACAATACCATATGGATTTGTCTAAATAATTTTAAATGTCAGATACTCACTCTTTTTGTCCACATGAAATGAACTCTATTAAACTCCGGCAGTGTAGTACATATATCTGTGTTTTTTGCGTCAATGTTTTTTTTGTGCAGCTTGTTTTGTCTTCTCTATTTTCCAGTTGCTGCTATAGTCTGGTGTTGACCTGGAGGATAACTGCAGATAGCTCGGTGTTGCCTCCACAGCACATCATGTTACCACCCACTTGAACTTCAGAGGGAGGGCATGACATGCAGGAGGTTCAAGCCAGACTGTGCAGACTGCAGACCAACCAGTACAGGTCACTAGCATTGAGATGAGGAAGACCAAGAAAAAAATATCTGCCCTGCCATATGCAAAGGTCAGACTTCAGGACAAAGAAACGTCGCTCTCACCACCGTGCACCACCACCACCAGCCCTGCCAGATGCAGAGGCCAATTGTCACTGGTAAAAAGATGAATTGGTGTGATACCTGTGTTAGGCCAAGTTGCTCTCATCACACCATCTTGGCCTTTTTGGCCTCTTTCCTCCTCATCCACAGCGGCAGCTTCAGTCTCAGGATCCTCTTCGACTGGCTGTTCAGGAACAATCTGAGGACCAGGATGAAAAACAGGAGGGTCAACAAAAACAGGCCCAGCATTTATATATAAGCATCGTACCACCTTTACATGCAATATCAAATAAGTAATAAGTAAGTATATTTTATGCTAAAAATGTACCAAATTTACCTCATATTAGATTATTCCTACTCATTCATTAATATGTAAACAGCTTTTTAGTACAGTAGCTGGTTGAAATGGAGCTGATTTAAAGTACTTTTTAAATGTTGGGTAGTCTAATCTCTTGGAACACATCATAATTTAAAAACGGATCATATATACAAAATATATATACTTTGTAAAAATAGTTGTACTGCATGTAAACCCTAAATCTGCAGAGTAACAGGGAAAAGCTATTGGGCTATCTACATGCTATCAGCTATCCACACAGAACAGGCCCTGGAGTGTTTACATCTGCACGTGCTAACGTTTTGACGTCAGTTCCTAAAAGTTCCACCGTCTCCATGGTGCACAAGAAAAATATGTTTTTTGGCATTATTCGAAAAACATTACACCACTGTTAACACATTCCGCACGTGTTTCCTCGAAAATCTGTATAATCCTACCATCCGAAATTCATTTTACACCGAGAGGACATCAACATTTGTTTCCAACAAAATAGTGTTTTTCACTGTTTGACCAAAATGTCTAGATTTAAATTGAAATGAAAAAGCATGTTACATTAATTCAATGCAATGTTTGTACTGGAAAAACATTTTTAGGATCTCAGGAAGACAAATTAATAAACAGTCAATGACAGTCAATGAAAAAGCAACACCTTGAAGTTCTGAAAATATTTTACCAAATGGCTTCTAAAAAACAAAAAACAAAACATGATCTTGCTTTGAAAACTACAGGGAGACAACTTTTTTACACAGTAGGGTAACACCGGATCAGTTCTCATACGCTGTTCAATTTCTCTGTGATGCGTTTTCATTGACGGTAAGTGTACATTTATAAATTAAAAAAAAAAAAAAGTCTTACCCTCCAGCAGGTACTTGTCCATTAGGTGTCCAGAAAAAGCATCAACGGTCTTTTTCTTTTTTCCACTGAAGTTAATCCTCGGTGTTTTTCTTCAGTCGCTGTTCAGCTTCCAGCAAACAGCAGAAGATCAACTTGTGTCAAATCCAGGTGCAAATGATCATTTAACATTGTTGACCAGCTCTTATATATTCTATCTCACCTGGGTTGACGTCACCATTCTGTTTCCATGGCTTTTACTGACGCACGTCAAGGCGTGTGCGTGAGAGATAATGTGAACGTAATAAATGATAACATCCCTGGATTTGTGTGTTATAATTCCCTCTGTAGACAAGATTAAACTTCTGGCCCAACATCTACCTTCCACACCTAGGGCTGATGATTATCCCAAGATGTTCACTGTAAAAAGCCAGTAAATTTATTCCATTTATTCCATTTTTTTCAAGTTATCCATAAATGAATATTTTCACAACTCACAATTTTCTATCATAAAATTTTGTTGGACTGCTATAGCTGACTGATTTCACAAAACTCAGTTTAACAGCATGTATTAGAAGTAAAACGACAAGACTCGTCCACTTGTAGCAATAGAAGAACGGGCCGTTAACTTTCACTCTCGCCTGTTGCAGCGACATGAAAGACCTTGTTCGCAGTCTGTCCGAGAGGGTTTACACTTGGAGTTTCCCAGAGTTACCAGCAGGAGGCAGTGTGGCGCGCTGCTTCCCTCATGGACCCTCTTGGTGAGCGGGCTCCACTTCCTCATTCTGCTGAGCGAGGCCGCGCTGAGAGGAAAAAGAACTTTGTCGCCTGTTTCATTCCTTCTCCTGTTTCTTCAGGAATATTATCTGTTTACGGGTTCTCTGTTTGAAACCTGCTACAGGAATGTATTTGTTGAACGGAAGAGGTCAGAGAATGGAGCCTTGGTGCACGCCAAACGTTTGTTCATTCAGATGTGTAATTAGCATTTGACACAAAGTAGTCAAGAGTTTAGGCCTGTGGCAGAGAGTTCCACCCAGTTTTCCAGTCTGTCTAATAATATGTTGTGGTCAACCATGTCAAATGCAGCACTGAGATCCAATAAAAACAACCTGAGTTTTACCACTGTCTGCCTTTAAATGGAGTCAAATGTCAAAATCATGACAGAAAATCTTTGTAGTAGTTGTCTTGGGCCAAGAATGTGTTCAGCTGTAGATTTTCAGACAGAGGACAATTAACATTTCACCACTTATTATGAAATGTTAAAAATGTTGAAAATCTACAGCTGAACGCATTCTTGGCCCAAGATAAGTGGCTACAAGTTAAAATGTCGAGGTCCCCTAAATATGAGACAACAAAACTAAACCATGATCAGTCTTGGTACTGGCTGCAACAGGAAACTTGGCAGGATACATGACTTGACATGAGATCAATAAACTCCAGTTTTCAGAACTCGTCTCCAACAGCTCTCTCTCCTCATGGGTGTGTGGTCTTAAATGCAGGTTTATACCAATGCGACCTGGTCCAGCCATTACTTGTAATGCCGTCCTGAATCCAAGGGAAAAGCTAAAGGTTTAGCATCTAACTCAAGGACACTTGAGAAAGACAGCAGACATTTGGAGGGCAGGGGGATCAAACTTCAGGCTTTCCACTCACAGGTAATTGGTTGCTTGTTTCTTCTCTCAGGTTGTGAGATTTATGCACTCCACGTCCTCTGATGTTTCTGTGGTTACATCAGCCAGCCTGTCAGAGGTACCCATCCGGGTTTTTCTTCCATCTAGACCATCAAAGATGAAAGTACTTCACATGATGCACGTTTCAGGCATCCTTATTTTTCTTTTGCGGTAGAAGTTTCTTCAACTGGCATTAAAGGTCATCTCTCGTGATTGTTTGTGCAGTTGTTGGGTTTTTCATTGATCTGAAAAGCTCCGTTCTCATTGTGACACCAGCAAAAACCTCAGGCATAGTTGATCTTAATTGCTAGAGGTTAATGAGAAACATACCCCATTACCTAAATTCAGTCAAATTCCTGCCTGTACATATGTTCATACATGCAAATGTTGCTGTGCATAGAATGTAGATATGAGTATCTCAGTGAGTATCTTTGAACAATAGATGAACCTTTCATCTTCCACTCATTTATATGTGCACTGATTGAGTTAATGAAATCTGAGACACTGAAACATTGCAAGGTTTAATGTTATTGTGCACCATTACTCTTGTCCTGAGAGTGTAATATTATATGCTGTGTGGTGCTATGTTATCATTTGTTATTTCATGTTATCTTATGTCATATCTTGTACTGTCATGCTACTGTACACTATGCCATGTACCATATGTTAAGTCACATAATACTGTATAATGTATTATGTGATACTGTGTACTATTGTGTGTTAGGACCTGTTAGGGTATGCTCATGTCGTGTCATATTGTGCCATTTAGTCACGTTATGTCATGTTATGTTACTTCATTGTATTCATGTCATTGTTATGTTATGTCATGTTATCCTTAATTTCACTGACACATGTGTGCACCTGACAGAATAGACTTTTCTGGGAAGAAACAACCTCACCAACTCCCACCCCCCAAATTTAACGCAGTTCTGTTCCACTCTCACATAGGTCAGCAGTACAGGGAGCAAAAATACCTTTCTGTTGGTTGCTCAATTCCCCCCACTCCAAGCAGGCTTTAGCTAGAAACAGTGCTTTTTGACAAGTGCAGAGAAATATATGCAGCCAGAGGACTGGATTTACAGATCGGTAGATCAACTCTCTCCATTTACTGTGTGCAGGAAGCAGAACTGCTCACATAAGTGCGACAGACTGAGGCACAAATGGTGTTCACTTCTCTCAAATCCATGTGTTAATCTGCAGGTGGCCCCAGGCCAGGGCTGCAGTGGAAGGTAAATATATTTCCACACACGCTGTGAGGCTGATTTCTGTATATATCATAATAAGTAGCTCCTAATTGGTGTAAATGATGTGAAAATTTTACATCCTTCCTTTCTAAATTCTCAGTCAACTCCTAACCTGAACTACTGTAATGTTACTGTACAGCTGAAAATTTCACTTCACTTTCACTATCACCACAAATCACTTGGGGAAGATGGATGTTTATAAGTAACAAGAGCGGTTATTGAACATGATGTTGCTACCTCCCAGCATGTTTCTTCTGCCAGCTGGATATGGCATCATTCATCATTTCCTGCAGGGTTTATTGCTGCTTGTAACTTTGCTGCACCCTCATCAGTGACAGCAGGGCCAGATATGGTAATGTCAGACTATCATTACTCCTACCACCTCTATTACTGACATGGCTATTATCTGCAGCCTGAGCACAGAGGTTGAGAAGGCCAGAGGCTGGACAGTTAGGGCCGTGTCTTCCCATCATCTCACCACTGCTGTCATCAGCTGAGAGAAAAGGAAGGGAAAACTCATGGCAAGAATGGCGAACACAAGGAGATTAGAGATGCATCTGCTTTTACACTGTCCTAAATGTTTCCTTATCTGTCTCCCAAAATGTCCTCTGACAAAATGATGGGTTTTTAGCAGTAAAAAGCTATTTCTATTCTGAGAAAAGCCACTGATTTGATCCTGTTTCTGACATAATCTATACCACATGCACAAACACACTGAATTATGGTTTCTGACCTTAAGAGTGGTCTGCTTACAAAAATGAACACTAGAAAAATCTTCCCATTGTTTTAGTGTAATTCTTCATTATGGCCCACTAAAGCCACCAAAGCTCTTCAGCCGTTGCTAGCTTACACCTGAATCTGTGTCTGAACTGTGAGCAGTCAAATCACAATGAGGGTGACATAGGTGCAGGTTTTGACAAGGATGAAAAATGTATAGAATAAAAATAATGATATCCCTGGTTTTTTACTGTCTATGATGAGTCCAACAATGTTATTTAAATGCAATGCTAAATCAGTTGAGTATTCCTTTAATTGTGAAATATCAGACTAATTCATGAACATTCCTTTGCTAGTCTAAAGTTTAAATTAGCTGCTGATATACTTGTATATAGTATCTAACTGATGCTTTAGCTGTATTGAATAAAAAAATTCTGATGAACTTTTTTGGCTTTGAATGATAAATGCTGTTTTCATCTCTGAAAATAACATTAGCTAACACTCCACACTGCAGCAGATATGAGTGAGTTTGTTTTGCCTCACCTGTTCTGCATAGAAGTACGTTTTTCTGATCATTACGTAGCCAACATTAGCGTAGCAACAACTTTTTACTTACCAGTCTAGAAGAAATGTTATGATTTGGCGATTCACTGAAGTAGCTCTGCTCAGAGGGTGTATTTTAACCTCTTGTATTGTAAATGCAGTGATGGCAGAAGCTCTTGGCAAATTACCATCACCACCACCCACTTCTGGCAGATTTTTTAAAATGCTAATCTTAGGCTATATACCACGGTCCACTAACTAGCTTTTGCTGGATTTTTCAACCACATCTCACAGTCTCCATCAGCAGATGGTGTGTGCTCACTTGGTGGAGATCCTTCTGATTTAAAAAAAGCTAAGAAAAAGCCAGTAAATGGACCTCGAGTTAACATTTTTTGTCAAACTGCTATTTTTACTTACTGTACTATTTCTATATTATTTATACTGTTTGAAGAGTGAACTTTCCTGCTCAAAGCAAAATTATTTCATGGCAACGTGTGACAGTAGACAACATTTGACATAATTGATTTTTCAGTTAAATGAAAGAAATGGTTTCCCAGAAAAATATGTTCACATTTCTCACAGACGTTTCCTCTGTAGTGAATTTAGGTAAACCAAGTGAACTTGAGTTAGAACCCTAACTACTGTTTTCCTCAAAAACAAAAACAGTCAGAGCACCTGTGGACACAGCATTGCAGCTGTGGTCAAAGAGCTCCCCGAGTGCAGAGCTGCTGTTTGTCCTCCAGGCCTGTTTTCTATCAATGCGTTGCCCCCTTTTTAAAAAATTGTATCAAGGCATTTTTCTCCATATTTACTGTTGCGAGCAGCTTCCCCTCATGGCTTTTTTATTTTAGTTCTGATGTGTGCTGCTTTGTTTGATTAATGTAGATGTTGTTTTGTCTGTAACACACTGTCGTCTGAACTCCTTTGCAAAAAAGGGTCTGTGACTTTAGTTAATTAAAGGTTAAATAAAAATTAAAAAAAAGAAACAGACACCATTCATATCTACAGCTCATTTAGTCTGATTCAGCAAAATTCAGAAAACCATAACAGGCTCTTCACAAACAAATAAACAGACCTCCTACAGTCTAATGAGAGCAATAACACATTCACACTTGAACACACAGTAAGCATCATTAAATGAAATAGCCTGTTGCTGCTGCATTATCCTTACTGTTGTGCTGCGTAACCCTGAGTCACGTTTATCATGTACAGTATGTAAGGTGCGTCAAGTGCAGCATTAGGCCAAAGAGAGCTATGCAGTGACCTTTCCCAAGACACATATTCATTTCCCGCTACTGTAATACCCTATAGCAGACCACTTACAATTCAAGCTGTTCAATTCCAAATATCCAGAAGTGTTGCACTCTATTATTGTGGAGGGGCTCTGTCACTTCCACTGAGCTTATCGAACCGTGCAGACAGAGGAAATTATGCCATATCTCCCTCTGGCAGAGGAGAAAAGTGGGAAAGAGCTTAAATTATTTTCAACTTTTCTATACTTATTATCAATGCAGAATTGTATGGATACAGTTAACAGTTAAAATGCAGAGACGACAGAGAGCTGATTTTAGTGTTGTGAGAGGTGGTGACGACAGACCAAACACAGTTATTTTGGTGTTAGAATGTGGCTGAGTAAATCATAGACATTGGCAGCATGTAGATTGTTTTTAGTTTGATATGCATTCTATTTCTTTCAGTCTTACTGTGAGACCCAGTGCTACTGTCTCTTTTGAAAATGCATCAGAGCTCTAAATGCAAATGAGCCTGGAAACTGTAATGCATACACGGTGAGCTGAATATAGCCAGGTGAGCCAGAGACAAAGAGATTCTCAAGCAGACTCAGGTGCTGCAGATGAGACATGAGCTGCAGAGAGAAGCACGACAGGGAAGCTTCCTGTTCATTTTTCTAACCTTTTAACCTTATATACCCCAGTCTGGGATATTCAGGCTCTAATTAGTGCTTATCGATTCCAGATTCCAATACACCCCTGTGTCCCTGATAAATTTTGCAATGTGGTGTTTTCACAGACTTTTAAAGTGCACGGATGAATCTGCTTTGGGGTCGCGGCAGTTGGCTCGCTGATCCATGTGCTAATTGAGTGAGCCTGCAAAGGGGCAATATAGGGGTGTCGCAAATTACTTTATTGACTTTGTTACGCTCTTGGCTTCATGTCTGAAGAATGGTTGTGGAGGGAGAGTGTAGTATCACTATTCAAAAGGTCCAGAAACAATTAGTGCCTCAGCTTCACATGCTTATTGGTTGGAAATTCAACAGCCTGGTTAATGAAACACAGCCTATGATTACTAGGCTGACTTGGCACATCTGTGTGATGTTCACACTAGAGGAGTACATACTGGCTACTCTTGTTCTACTACTAGTAGTTCTACACATTCCATTACAGTTTACTACGATAACTGTGTGAAATTCTTCAGGATTTTTCAAACAATGGGTCCCTAATTTGGGACACGTAGACAAAAGCAGGCTTCTCATTTCTAGCCAGCAACTGCTGACTATGCAGCTGAAATGACAAATGTCACTGGAAGGTTTTATTAGCTATTTAATTAAGCTTAAGTTAGCTCCATGAGTTGGTTGATAATGTCATCTTTGGCTGACTTTCTATTGCCTCCCACTGATTCATTTAAAAGGAGATCATTTAAAAGGGTCTTAAGTATGCACCTGATGCTAAAAGACTAAGGCTAAAGCTACATATCAGAAAAAAGTCAGTATTTTCACCTGCTAATGATTCATTCAGCAGACATGGAGCAGCATTGCTCATGTACTGCAGTTAGCCTTAGTATTATGGTGAATTAGCCCTTTAGTGCAGTATTAATTAAATGTAATTGTGTGTATGTGAGTGTGTGTGGTTAGATTTATTCTTAAATGTTTGTATTTTCAAACTATGCAGAAGTCCAAAGCTTGACAGGCTTCTGTGTCTACAGCTGATGCTTAGGGAACGGTTAATTCATGCCCTTCTTTGATGGCAATAATTAGTATTTTTTGACTATTTATATAAAACTGTCAGAATAGCAACACTGGTATGGTGTTAGTAATACAGGTGGTAAGAATATTTTCCCACAAAAGCCAAAATAATGAGCCCTCCTCTAATGTTTTGTGCTGTAAAGAAACCCACGCTGGTTGACAGTATGAATAATAGTGTAGGTTGATGTCAGAGGATTTCTACAAACCAGTCTTGTTTGTAATTATGCTAATGTCTTTAAATGAATGTCGTAATGCCAAAATGCAACACGAAGGACATTTAACTCTTCAAATCATCAACCAGCTCAGAGATGCTCAGACTAAAAAAAAGACTCATCTCTTCCTGTTCTAGAAAACCTAATGTATTCTTAATTGCAGTGTAACTAAAAATTGTGAATGCTGTGAAATTTATTGGCAAAATAACGTGAGTTTTCTCTCTTTGTGGGAAAAGGAGAAGCAGGCCCAGGCTGCAGTGAATCATTTGGGTATTATATCCCCTTTAGGCCACCGTCCCATTCTTTTTTTCCCACTTTCGAAAAGCTTTGCTGAGGTGTTACTTTTGACCAGACTGCCTATAGCAGAGTGTCACATTTAGAAATATAAAACCACTGTAGTATGCTGATTTTAAAATAGGTACTCATAAGCTTTTTGATGTCCCCATATACTGTAGATATGTCTCAAACCAAAACCATTTAAATAAGGGCTTTGAATAGAAAAGCAGACTTTATTCAGCAGGAGAAGAGAAGAACAATTCTTCTCATAAACAACCTCCCAGAAAGGTCTATTGATCCAGAATCAGGTACTTTGGGCTTTCTAATGTGACAGAATCCCATTAATAGGCCCGAAGGTTCTCTATAACACCATGCACAAACACTTCAACATGGACCTGTTGTGCTGCTGTAGTGAACTATTTAAGCATGCATGAAATTGCTCCAAACAAAAGGTTCCATCAGGGCTGTCTAAATCACAACGTATAAAGGGTTTATAAGTTTTAAATAATTGCTTTTGAATGCTTTATATATCAGTTATAAGCTGTTAAGAAGACCAGCCTTTGGGTTGCCATGTTGTGAAAAAGCAGATGTTTATCCTATAAATGTTGGTACTCAGGAGTGCCCTGGTAGACCAAAGGGCTAAGGCTTGTACTATAAACATCCTCTATTAAATTTTGGCCACAGAACTTTGTTGTATGTCACAGCCACACAGCTGTCTATTTCTGTACTGTCTGTCACCTATCAGCGGAGGCAAAAATACCACCAAAAAACAGAAAAAATCTGAATCAAGTCAGTAATTATTGATATGTTCTTAATAAACTCATTTCGGTCCATCTAAGTGGTAAAATTAAAAAATTAAATAAAAAGTGCAATACATTCTCAGTGTGAAGAAAGTTCTACAGTCTGAGACTGAGATCAGATCAAAAGGTATGTTTTACTGCCCATCATCAGAAATTCACCATCCTCAGTGTAGAGCATGGTGGTTGGCCACATGTTGTTGTGTGGATGCTTTTCTGCAGGCCTTGGAGGTCTCATGGGGGAAATGAATAAAATGAATGCAGCAAACTACAGAGAAATCCTGGAGAAAAACCTGATCAGCAGGAAACCTGCCACTGGGGACAATGACCCCAAATTTAAAACCAAAGCCACAGAGGAATGGCTTCCAAACAGTCTTAATGTCCTGGCATGGCCAGGTCTGAATGTTCACTGATGGTCCCCATGCAGCCTGACAGCTCGAGCACAGACGAATGGAGAGAAAAGAGCAAAGTCCAGATGTGCCAAGCTGATAGAGACCTAATCACACAGACCCAAAGGCTGTAACTGCTGTCAAAGGTGCATCTACTGAATACTATAGACTTGGAGCGTGTTAATACATATGCAAATGTGTATTTTATGAATTGTAATTAATTTACACCACTTTGTAGAAATGAGTTTTCTATCTGACATATTTTTCTGTTGATTGGTGTCACAAACAAACACCACATTAAATCTACTTTGATTCAGAAAATCAAACATCAAACTTCAGGGGAGGTGAACACTTTTTATAGGTACCATAACTGACAGCCTATAATGCATCAGTAATGAATTTAATGAAGTATAAGAAGTCATTAGTTTCAACTTATAAACCTTATATAAAGGGTGTGCCATTTATGTCTCTCTGTGGTCTAATAAACCAGTAGAAAAATAAATAGAGAAATAAAACACTGATCAAATCCATGCAGTGTAAGAGCTTAAAGCCTGATTCTTTTTGTCAAATGTGAAAATTGTCGGCGGTGTTATGAGACTGAATAAAAACAGCTTTCATTTTCCTCCAGCTCCAAGCGTCGAACGCGTTAACCTGCTAAACTGAAACAGTCCACATCTACACAATAAACCACACTCCTTATTCAACTTTTCTAGACACGACAGAGTGAGAACTGAAGGCTAAAAACAATAGATAATATATTTTATCAATTTTACTCTTTATGGTAACGCCTCAGTAAAAACAACCTCTAAATGTGAGGAAATGTCAGCTGCGCACTTGACGCGCAGATGAAACAGATGCTCTTTCCCGTCGACATCTAAACTGAATTTACAAAAACCTCCCACAGGTAGCCTCCTCTCTCTCCCATTCCTTGCGTCGCCTGCTTCCCCCATCAGTGCGCACTCCACTCCACTCTACCCCCCTCCCCCCCCACCGCATCCCAGTCTGCCCAGTCCGCTCCAGGCGGTGGGATCCCGCTTCAGCTTTGCACATCTGGAGCAGCGACGGGGAACCGGGAGATGAGACGGGATACAAGCGGCGTTTGCAGCGACAGCTCCCGCATTGCAACACAGGATGCTGAGTACCGGCTGTTGAATGTCTGAGGAGCATCTCTCGTCTCTTTTCATTGTTTTATTTGTTTATTTTTGATCAAGGCCAAGTGAATAGACAGATAAACACACTGGTCGTGCACGGTAGCCGCATCCACTGTTGTCATTTTAAAAAATTCTCTTAACAGGATCACAGAGAGGGTGTGTGTGTTTTGTTTTTTGTTTTTTTTAAATAAATGCGTCTTGGAAGTTGGGCTGTTGCAACCAATAGGATTCCTATCCAGCCTGGCACCAGTGGCAGCCTGAAACAACAGAATCCGGACTGGACTACTTGTCAGCAAACAGAAATCTTTGCAGCGGCAGCAGCAGTCAAGTTCCTGAGGAGGATAAACTGTTGCCTTGAATCAAACTTTGTCTTTGAACGGGATTTTGACCTGCCGTCCCGGTACCCCCCTCCTCCGCCCTCAGCGCCAGGAGGGTGAGAGATGGAGAACCGCAGGTGACTTACCGCCGCTTCAGGAAGTCTACTAGTCTACTAGGGACTTACTGGGGACACCCAGGGGCCCCGGGCGGGATGGTGAGTAGGCTGACTACATGCCCGATTAGTGTGTTTTGTGAAATAGCGGCAGCGTCAACCGCCTTTCATCTGTCCTTAACTGCTTCACGTCGCCTCTCAGTCAACTTACTCACCCTGTCCTCACCTCCGCCGCGCACCCACGCACGCACGCACATATTCAAAGAGCACCGATTTTAGCGCGGTGGTCACGGCTGTTTTCCTTGTCACAAGACAGATACCATATCTACACATCTGCTGCGGGCTCTCAAATCACAAGACAGGCTCTTTGAGTGGCTCCGCGCTTCACACTCATTATCTGTGTTTTAATTTGAGAGTGATCATGTGCCTAATTCTTTCAGGAAATGGAAAAACTCCTCTAATTGCAGGAGGCTTCCGTCTGCAGTCACGCCTCCACACACACACACACACACACACACACATACACAGAGGCAACACTCTCAAACACGCCAAACACACTATGGTGGCACACTGCTGAATTGGCCGGGGGGTGACCAGCCTCCTTTGGAGTCAAAGGCAAAGCGCTTATTTACTGCTTATTTAACACAGTATGTTGTATGGCTACATGAGGACCATGACTGTGCCTAGACTGTGCCACTAGGGGGCCCAGATCAACCGTGTTGCATGGCCTCCTAGATTTAACCCTGTGTTGGGTGAGAGAAATATCCCAGTATGGCTCACTTACACCGACAGGATTCATCCATCTGGATCGTTCAGAGTGTTCCACGAGTAGACTTCAGAAATGACCATTTTGCTTTTTTAGTTTTCCCTCATTTCGCCTCATCCGCTTCTTGAATTCTTGGCTCCCTGTGTTTCCCACAGTGGGTGTCTCAGTGAACTCATGCTGACTTGTGTGAGAATAGTGGCAGTGAGTGAGTAAGTTGTGTCCCTTGTCTCAACAGGTGTTACAGTTCGGCTGGTTTGTACCTTGGATAAGCTTTTGGTCCTTAATTACGAAAAAAAAAAAAAACGGACAAAAAACTTGGTGCCAGTGATAGTTGAGAAATATTTTCTGTTGATACAACCCCGATGTATGATTTGGATATACTATTTATGATGTTGGGTTTATGAAAATAACAAGTCATTAATAGCCTACAGTCAATTTCTGGATGTTTTACATGGTAGCTAGAACAACGGCACACTGAGATGCAACCATACAGAATGATTTTGTTCAAAATACATTTTTAAATAAAACATGACTGTAGTCACTCAGAATAAAACATTAGAATGGCAGTGGCATCCCCTCTGTCATTTCTTGTTTTACATCCATCCATCCTTCCCATTCTTGTGAACTCAATATCTCAGGAATGTCCTGAGGGAATTTTTTTCAAATTTGGCACAAACATTCACTTGGGCTCAGGGATGACTCCTTAGAATTTGGTGGCTGAAGGTCAAAGGTCAAGATCACTGTTACCTCACAAAACATGTTTTTGTTGTCCATAACTCAGGAATTCATACACTAATTATGAAAAAAAAATCACATAAATGTTCAATTTCACTGTGACATCATAATACTCAGCAAAAACGCTTTTTACTCGTTATTATTCAACGCCATAACTTGAGAACGGAAAGTGGAATCGTGACAGTATTTACAGCAAATCGACTGTTTGGTGAACCCATACAACCACAAGATGGTAATTCTAGTGCTTGTTGTTTTATAGGACCAGGATGGTGTCATGTATGGTTCATCCAATCCCCATAAAACTTTTTCCTAAAAATCGATGTATATATCCATGTATAAATATGATATGTTGTGCCATTTTAAATTTGAATGAAACATAATTTCTGAACAGAAATGTTTTTGCTAACAAGATACTGCTTTTGCTGCAGCCACAGTAAAGCTACAGTACACTGAATTTTCAAAAGAAAACTGAATGTATGTTTTTTTCCACAGGTGAAATGTTAAAATGTTTTTTTTTATTTATTCTTTTTTATGATGGTGTGAGTAGCCGCTGGTGTTTGTGGTGTGATGACATTACAGACAGGAAACTGTGACAACAGTGTAATTTTTCAAAAGCTAGCAATTCTGGTAAATAACATTTATTCTTTAAGAAACGTTACTGCTACTTACTAGAGTAAGCTGGGTAGCTGATAGATTTTTTCCTGCCTGCATATTTAATGATTTTAGCAATTTTTGACTAACAAAGGGACAGAGCTTGTCTTTTCTGTAAGAACTTAATAGCTGGTCTTTATGTAAATTGGCCCGTAAATATGATTGAAGAGATCAACTTGCTTTCATTCTGGTTTCCTGTTCAGTTTAAAAAAGCTATATCAGAACTGTTTGATGATATTCAGCAATAGTAAGCAAGACTTTTGGGTGTACAAGAGCTTTTCTAATGCATTAATATGTGGATTTATGTAGGAAGGTGTATAAAGATGGGACATATAGGAAGGATAATGTCTGTCATCTTGTCTTGTTTATCAGGAAATGAATTAGATTCATTTGTATATTAGGAATGCATTATTTTTCTGCAGTATGCTCCTGCACTTCACTTTAAAACTACTACATTTACTTATCTCCACTCTTGGGCTCTTTAGACACATTCCATTAACGCTGTAGTTGACATTTAAGTGTGAAACAATTATGTGTAGCAACTGAGCTGGCAAAGACCTGCAGGTTTCCAGGCCAGAGGGGTTTTTCAAGCATGAATCAGTCCAATGTATCCACGAGACTAATAGAGTTGTCTATCACCGAATAAACACAAAGTGTATCATTGGACATGCTGCCCAAGGCACGAGATAGATTTTTCTTTAAAGTTCACCACTCGAGGGACAGTATCAGACTTGTTGAGACAGTAGGAGAGGACAGTGTGAGGCAGGGGTGGAGGCAGGTGGTGGGGGGGTGGGGTGGAGCGCTGGATTGCTCCCAGTATTTAATATTGATCCTTGGAACTTGCCTCCACCTTGCCAGCCTGAGAGAGTGAGCCAGGATGAGTTTCCAGATGGAGTGCTGGAAGACGTGAAGTGAGAAGGAGATCAAATCAGCAGTTTTGGTTTCGAATCTTGCTCAAATGAAACTGCGTTGTGAAAACGCAGTTTTAATGAAGTTAATCCTTTTCAGTCTGTGGGTGGAGCTTTGGAAATTTGAGCTTAATTGAGAGCTCAGTCAGCCAAGGAGGTTTATGTGTGTGTGTGTGTCAGTGCATTCATGAATGCGTGCATTTGTGTGTACGTGTGTTGTGAAATGCTACCAACATTCTAGTTCAATTGCTAGATAATTATTTACTTTGATTGTTTGTACACTCACTGGGGCAAATTTAGATAGGTTGTAATGTTGAGCAAATTACAGTTTTTCTGTTGATGGTGCACTGATGGTATAGTAATGGCATACAGCAGAGAGATACTAAGAGACAGATTACGGCTTCTGGCACTTTTATATACAGGATGTGGTTGAGTACACATATCATGAGATAACAGTATGGATGAAATTCATGTAAAAAAATGTGTTGGAAATGGTTTTGAACTAATATCAGAAAGATATCTGTGTCTGTATTTCACAAAATGTAGCAGAAGACTTTCTCTTTGTTTCTGTTATTACCAGTGTCTATTCAAGACCAGCTACAAAAAAAAGTAGGGGGGACACAATTATGCCAAATCCAGAGTACATGATATAAGTAACAAATGTGAGGCATTAGTGATGAAAAGGAGTCATGAGTATGACAATTGCTCATTTAATTCAATGTAGTCTGTAAGTGTAGTAGACAACCCACATGCTATACACCACACTAACTTGCAAGTTAGGAAATTATAAAAAAAAATAGTTTAATGATAATAGGATAGCAGACCTGTCATTTGCACATCTCCACAGTTCTTGCAGACAGAGGAAAGTTTAACCATGTCACGTACGAATTTGTGTAAATGAATTTATATGTGTAAGAAAATTGCCTCTTTGTACTTTTGTTTGCAAACTCACTTGCTGCAAAATTGCTCCTTCAGGAACAAAGAACCGCCTGCGCTGTTGTATAAGAGTGCAAGGACCACTCAGCATGAACTTTGCGCTGTTTTCATTGTTAGTGCTGTCAGGTGGAACCAATGAAAATCTACCTACAAACTATGATTAATAGGGGTCCAACACGTAGTCTACCACATTTCTCAGTCAGAAGCAGAACTTACAACTCTATGATTGCCTAATTAGATACAGTGACCATATCAAAAGTCAAAACTACTGTGCTATCTTTTCTTACCAGCAGTCTAAAAGGGAAACACTTTTGATGACATCTAGCTCTTGTTACTATGCAAGTTAAACATACATATTGTAAGTTTCAATTGAAAATATGTTGAATTTTCATCAGAGTCTATCTTTGGTGTGACATCACAGACTTAAGAAAATTTCAATCTACATTTCCTGGAAGTGCCAGAGGGTATAATCCATCCATCCATTCATTATCTATACCATATATCTTGTCTGTTAAGGGTCGTGGGGGGCTGGAGCCAATACCAGCTGACTGATTGGGCGAGAGGCGGTGTACACCCTGGGTATTTAGCCAGTCCATCACATGGCAGAGGGTATAATATTTTTGATATTCACTGAAGTGAATAGATAACATTTAAAGCAGCATTCCTTTCTTTCCTTTTTTTCTCTGCCACATTACATATTACTATCATATACGAGGTGCAATCAAATAGTTTCCTAGACTGTGCCTATAACAAGCAAAAACTGTACCTGCCACCATCCCCTTCAAAGTAGTCACCTTGTGCAGCGATACACAACTTCCAGTGCTCCTACCCTGCTTGGAACGCTCCCTGGAAGTCCTGTTCTGAAAGCATGTCAAGCACCATTTGCTACTCACACTCACGACCCCACTGCGTCAAAACAGCAAACCTTTAGCTTGTGCAAAACTGCAATGAAAATGCAATTAAAGCTTGTGAATTTTCTATTCAGTGTGAGCAGGTGTATTGTCATGATGAAGCACCCGGTTCAGTTCAGAATTCAGTTCAATTCAGTCAGGAACAATTCAGGGCATTTGCACCAAACATCCTTCCTCAGATGCCTCAGAATGGTGGTGGTGGCTAATGTCGCAGAAAAGGACGAGCATGAGCTTTGTCATGCTCAACTAGTTCACACCAGGAACAGTCTTAGAACTTTTTGATCTCACCTCATAAAGTAATAATGGCAAACATGTTAAGAAACAATTACCTAGACTTCCAGCAGACACAGAGAAATATTAGCATTCATTTGGAATTGATCATCATGTTTATTTGAAATGTAAGTCCAATATATTATTATTCAATATTAAATATCTTTTTTTTAACTTTATGGTTTTTGGGGGGTAATTATCTTTGGGTTCATCACTACTTATCAGTCAAACACTGTCAGTCTGACTAACTAACACTAACAGTCAATTTAACCCAAGACCACATCAAGATTGAACAAAATTGCAGGTGCAATTGAGACATGACCACTAAATTGTAGACTTAAGACCAGACTTGAGTTAGAGTCCAGGCAGTCTTATCAGCATTACATTGCCAAAACAAATAAGCAAGGTATCTGTTCAGTGTAAGAGATCCAGACAGATCTTGACCACATCCAGACAGAGTGTCCACAATCTGGCCAGAGAGGAAGGACACCACAAGAAGTCCTTGTAGGTAAAAGGAGAAAGGGTGATGTTGTCACAGCGTAAAAAAAAGAAAGTTAAAATGTGATAAATATCTAAATAGCAGACTAGTTTAATTTATCCCTTTATACTTAACCCTCAGCCAAGGTGAGCAGCAGTAATAAACGAAGAACAATCAGGGTAGTTGGCTGCACAAAATGTGATGTCATAAACTGAAGGACAGGATGAGCAGGCTCATATTGATATTGCTATTTATTCTTGTGTTGCTTCTCAATGAGCTTTATATTTTAAAATCATATTGCTGAATTTGGAAAACCAGGTATTTGCTTGTCATTGATGTCTTATATGAGGCAAAATGAATTGATCTAGGCAGTGGTCAGATTTAAAGCTTTAAAGCTGCTCCAGGCAATATTTTGTATTGACAATAGATCAAATGACTGTGTGTAAGGTGAAAGGAGTTACTCATAGTCATGAACTCACATAGAATAATCACCTGACTCTGCAATTCCCCTTAGCTCTGTGAAGGATTTCTTCTAGCCCATTGTTCTGTTTTTATGGCTCATAATGTTACTGTTTGGTTAGATAGAATTTTTTCATAAACTCCATTTTAAGCAACTGCAGGCAGCTATGGACCCACGGGACTCTACCTGTTCAGGACGAAACAGCAGTCAAAGTTAGCAACTAGCAAGTGAACATAGTGGAGCATTTAGCAGGTAAAGAGCCAGTCATTTCCCCCAGGAGTTGGCAGAGACCAAAACAGAGTTAACAGGAGAGACCATCAATACGTAACATGTTAGAAATTTTAATCTGCTCAAAAACTGCTCAAAAATACAGATTTTGCTGCCTCAAGTGCCCCCAGCATATCCTGATTAAGTCCATCCTTGTTACTGTTGTCAGTATATCTATGTAACACACCACTGATACAGGGACAAAGTATGTAAGAATTCCCACCTAATATTGGCATTTTAATTCCAAACACACAGAAATACAGGTGCCAGCCCACATCAAAAGCCCACACCAGTGCTACTGTAGCCAAATCAAACCAGAATGAAGAAAGCAGACAGAAAGACTAAGAGACAGACAGACAAGGACAGAGTTATGGTAACATTCCTTAGTACCAGAATCCAGTTTCCCATCACCTTAGGCATCCTCAGACCCGTGGCTTCTCATCACCAGCACCTCAGACCCATCCATTTTTTTAAAATGACTATTTGATGGCAGGCACAATTGCCCATGGCAGTGGCTCCTTTCTTTTTCCTTTTCCTCCAACTCAGCTCTGAGACAGTGGGTGGAAATAAGAAAGAATGAGAGGCAGAGGAAAAGAGAGGAGTGAGACTTGGTAAAAAAGAAATGGCCGGAGCAGCCACATTTTACAGAGCATGTTTAATTTTTAAACACTACTCACTCCTGAAGCACCTAGATTTCAGCTGAACCTGCTCACTGTGAATGTTTTAATTAAGAATATCTAAGTCCATAGCGTGATGTTGGAAGTGATGGCAGCAGGTTGTTTTTGTGTCTACTCCATCAACCCCAGCCTTTAAGTAAGTTAGGGACTTCTCAGGTGCAACAGTCATTACTCAGATGGGGTTTGAGGGGCAAGTGCAAGAATTTATGGGTAAAACAAAGCTGCCAGCATATAAATGACTTTCTTGTAAACACCACTGTAGGTGCTGCAGAGAAATGAAGCTTTTCTGTCTGGAGAGAGAAACCTTTAAGCAGAGCATTTGCAGGTAGACGTGCACACAATATAGATCATACACACACAAGGCAGCCATACCTGAGCACACTGGGAGGCTGCTTCTCTGCTGAACTGACTCATTCCTGCATAACACACACATACTTTCTGATAGATCAGAGAATCTTTATTTCTTGTAACTGAATCGTCTCAGGGCTTTTAATCCCAGCAGAGACCAGTCAGCACATACACCCAAGGTCACTGTCAGATGCACACACACACACAAGCTCAAAAATACAATGAATACATGCTATACACAGTCTACACGAAGCACTTTCACATGCTCAGTAGTCACCCAGTGCTGCACACCCACTGAAACAGGTGCTGAGAATGACAAGACATATTCTGTTGGTGGAAAGTCAAAGCAGATTGAAGTCTTTGTTCCAGTCTTTGTCTTTGCAAATGATTTAGACCCAGATTTTGCTGACACACATTTTCGACTGTTTAACTGATTAAATGGCTTAAGTAGATTTACTCCAAAAACAAACAGAAATGCTGTGGAGAGAGAGGACATCCTGCTATATACAGTGAAACCACAGGGCTTATATTCCAGTTTTGGATGCCAACGACATTTGAGAGGAGAGGAGGAGAAAGTTTAGGTGCAGTTTCTTTAATTCTGCATTTTTGCTGATTGGAAATTGGGCCAAAATTTAGGACTGAAGAGCAAACATGGTCAGATTATAGGTGTGACTGTAGAACAATGCACAAATGATTTCAGACATTTTGAAAAGCTTGTGAAATTATGTTTCAACCAAGCTTTTAAAATGTCATATCTGCTGTTACCCGACATGTTAGATAACTAGAAGTCGAACAGAGGAAGTGCTGTTTTGCACTGAATATGTTTTTTGTCCATCCAAGAGGCTACATCTGTTTTACTGTCAGCTATGGAGCTCTAGGGCATTTCAAGCTTTTTGGATCAAAGGCTGAAATGCCTGGAAGAGACCCCACCAGTAATTTGTCTTAATAGACATATTATTTGTACATTATTTAGCATTTTACAATACTAACAAGGGGGTTTCTGTGTATTTTTGTCAAATGAATGAATGAATGAAAGCGTGTCATGAAAATTGACAATTAAATATAAATAACAACTTTCCCAGAAGCAAAAATTTCATTCATGTTCATAACACTGTTGAAAAAAGTGAAAATGCACTGAGTCATGTAGACTGTAAGACCAGCCATTTAGCAGTTCATGTTTGCCATGTATTCATGGATGCAAACACATCTCTTACTGGATTACCTTGATGCTAAAGAAAACTTTAAAATGTGATAGTTCTCTGATAGTTCTGGAGTTTAAGGAGCATTGGTATTGTATGATTTCTGAGCAGATGTTTATTTGCGATGGACATTGGAAGATATATGATATTAATGGGATGTACATGTCTGTAATGCCCCACTGCCACAACCCCACCCTTTCCTTAATAACCTCTGAACTAATTGTCAAGGGTTCTTGTTGATGTACACAACACTAAAATGTTTTTACTGACCAAAGACTGACAAAAATTATGAAGGATAAAGTTGTCCTGATCCCTCAACATTCACATGGACAGTCCAAATTAACATTAGTATACTGTCAAGTGTTTGATAAGATTTTATGAGACACCGCATTATTTCACTCAGCTTCACGATCCAGTCACTGAATAATTCTGTCAATAAAAGAAACGTACCCCAAGGAGTTCTTGACCACTAGCTGTGTTATAGAGCAGTGTTTTTATGAATGGGTCCTTAATTTGCTTGTATGTTAGTGCATATGTGTGCTCATGAGCACAATGCAATGCAGTACAGTTACCTGTCACCACTATTCCACTGATGTACAGTTGAGGGCAGTAAAGCATCAAGAAATGTAACAGTGCACCAACAAAATGCAGCAAGTTACTAGCTAACAAACACGGATGTAAATAATACACATTCAAATTACTCTGCAAATATTTTATGAAGACGTAAATATATTCAAAACCTTTGTTAGACCTCAAAGTTACCACGCAAAACATTTTGAGAAGAAAAACTACATGTAAACAAAACAATGTTTGTCTACACAAAACTACCGCAGGGCAGCTTTAATGATTGTGACACTTCATTCACAAAACAAAAGACAAAACGTTTTCAGCCATCTGAGGTTCCATGACTCTGCAGTACAGATGCCACTTGCAAAGAAAAGACACAGGTGAACCCATTTAATGTAATTGGCATTGCACCATGGCAAGACAATCAGATATTGGACAAGCTGATCAAGAAGGCCAGCTCTGTCCTGGGGTGCCCCCTCAACCCGGTGAAAGTGGTGGAAGAGAGGAGCATGATAGCAAAGCTATCATCCCTGATGGACAATGAGCTCCACCCCATGCAGGACAGTCTGACAGCACTGAGCAGCTCCTTCAGCGATAGGCTGCTTCACCCAAAGTGTGTGAAGGAGAGGTATCGCAGGTCCTTCCTTCCTGCTGCTGTTAGACTCTATAACCAGCACTGCTCCTAGTACACCACATACTCACATGGACCATTTTCACTAGGTTCTGCACTTTAATTAATCCATCCTAATCCAAAACAGCTGCTATCAGTCATTCACTGTGTGCAATACCATTTTCAAAATGTGCAATATCTGTATTTAGTTCAATCTGTCTCTGTGTATAAAGCCCTGTGTATATTGCTCCTTTGTTCATATCTTTATTACATTGTCCTGTTTATACTTATGTTTATATTTTTTAGAATATTATCTTTCTTATACCTTGTCTTTTACTTGTATTTATGCCTTTTTTCTATCTTTTCAATCTCTGATGATCTTGCAACAATGTAAAGTGCCCCTGTTGTGGGACTAATACAGGATTATCTTATCTTATTGACACAGCGATAAATCAAATATCAAATCTAGTTCTCATGGAAAACTCATCACATGTAGGGAATTACAATATACAGTTAATAAATAGTACAGTTCCCTTATTGCAACACAAACAGAAGAATAGAACTATGAACAGTGTACATGAGTGCTTCCTGTGATAAATCTGGAGAAATGCCAGCTTCAGGTCAGATTCAAACCCTCTTGAGCCAGCAGCTAATGTTAGTTCAGTCTCCAGCAGTTATAGCCTGTGTGCTGTTGATTATAATTTAATGTAAACATGGCTGAACAGAATGACGCACTTGACACAACTATTTCAAGTGAAGGTGTTGCATGTTACACACCCTGTGTCAATGTGGTGCAACAACAAAGCCTGTCTTGTAACAATTGTTGCCAGAATGAAGTGTGTTTACGGTCAACATGAAGGCCTCAGCCAGCATTCAACATCTTCAACTGGACTCTAATGTTCTCTGCCTTAACCGTTGTCTACTATAGAGGATCAGTAGAACATATAATATTACAGTATAATAAATTACAATTCCAATCATTACATCATGGACAGTGACTATTGGCCTAGAGCTAACAGATAATAACTACGGCCTGACAAGTCACATCAGCTGCTTATGGCACTTCCATCAAAATGTATTTCTCACTGAGGACATTATTGTAGACAGATAGTGTCTCCTTATGTTTCTGCTGATGAAGATTCTTCATCCTCCAAACTATGTCCAAAACTGTCAAACACTCTGATTTTCTATGAGAAGACACTGCATGGCAGAATGGCCTCATGGAGGTGTGTTTATCATCTCAAACTAATCAGTGTTGCAAAATAGTATACATTGCATTTAAATAGGCTACCTCTCCTCTGGATGTGTCTTTGTACATTTCCTGCAAAGCCTGTGACAGGAGGGTAAAAAGCGCCCAGGGGGATTTTTGCAGGATGATTTATTCATTGCAGACCAGCAGATAGAAACACCACTTATTTACATTTTGTTTTAAAAGAGGGCTTGGCAGCTGTGTAGAACTACTAGAGCATAGAGCTGTTTTTTTGCATCAGATCTCATGTGAAGCATCAAAACGTTGCGCAGTGTTTGCTGGGCTTCAGGGTTGGGTTACAGTTAGCCATAGTGAGGGTTGGTCTCGAGAGAATGGAGAGATGTAGAGGCAGACATGATGATAAGAGGAGGAAACAGAGACACAGATGACATTGTTTTATCTTTAAGCAGTCTGCAATTGATTCTCAAGGTTCTTGGAAAGACAGTGGGACTCATTCATCAAACTATCAGAGTTGCTACACAGCCAAACTCTATATTTATCAACTCAGTCTTTGTTGGAGACATAAACAGAGATACATATCTGTTTAGAACATCTCTCTGTGCATTTCAAAGAACTTGAGTATTTGCAGTGCACATGGACAACTACTGGATTTACACAGTGATAAAGACCACCACCCCCTTTGTGACTAAATATACATTATTCAGCCTTAACATTAAAGCCAGTTACCAATTTTAATGTTGTGGCTGAATGGTGTATATATACAGTATATACCTATATATATACAGTATATAATGCTAATATCTATCTAGGTAGAAGAATAGATAGATTAACTGCCTGATGTGACCTTAGGATCATCTCCACAGTAATTTGGTTCTTTTCCACAACACCTTGATGAATGAGGGCTAGTGTCCTTAGATGAATACCAAGTTTTGATGAGATTGAGGATCATTTAGAGGATTCACTACTGCCTTTGATGTTCAGCTGAAGACCAAAACTGTTTAAAAGCTGTCCGGGGTTCTTTTTTTTTTTTTTTTTTTTTTTTTACCTCATTGGACTCTTGTAAAGCTGTCTCCAACTGAGCACTTGTATCTACAATCTCCTGTGGGTATGTTGTCCAAAAGGCTCGGGTTCTTAGAAAAGACTGACATCTCAGACAGGAGGATAGGTGAACTGATTCTATCAGAAACATGTTCCTATTTACACTGAATTGGATTATGACATTGTTTTAAGAAATTCACCTGCATTGGGAATATTGTATAAGGCTCTCACTATGTTGCATACTTTCAGACACTCTGCCTTTTAATATCGCTTCATGAGTCATAGTACAGCAGTATTTTACCAGGTGGAGCTGGGAGTCCTGCAGAGGGAGTTGGACTTGTGATAAGCTATATATAACAAGTCCAAAATATAATATTAAAATATTATAAAAATAATACTGATTCTGTTCTTAGATTTGAACAGTGTGTATCGCTGAATGAGCCAAGACATCCTAGAGCTAACTGCTGCTCTGCTGCAGTACTTCAGGACTTCCAGATGGTCAGTGTCTGAATTATTAATTTTCTCCAGTATAGTGAAAGTTCTGTGGTTCCCATGAGTCCTGTCACACAAAAAAGTCTTAAAAATAACTTCATGAAAAGTCACGTATAGTACTCTTTTGTTGGATATCTTCTAAATGGACAAATTTGATGATAAAATGAGTACTTACCACCTCCTCCGGAAAACAACACCTTAAATTGAACCATTTAAAAAAAAAGGCCCTTTCACTCTGTACATAAAGAGTATGGTGGCCGTACAGTAACAAAATGGCATCCACTACTAGATTGACTGGTCTGTCAAGTGAAGAGGTTCATTTCCTATATTTAGATATTGTATTTAGTTGTTAGTTTTTAAAACTATAGGTAATAGCTGACATATCCTCTCCCTTCATCCCCTTGGTCTTCCATATATAATCTGTCAATGTAAAAACACAAAAGGCATTCGGTTTATCCGTTCTGGGCTACTATAGGAACATGGCGGCCTCTGTGGAAGAGGACCCTATGTAGATAAAAATGGCTCATTCTAAGTGAAGGAAAATGCAACAATTATTAGTTTTAGGTGATTATAAACTATTATACAACGACAAGTAGTTCCGACCAAGCAATCTGATTGGTCAACAAGAGATTTAGAATGTGCTCAAATCAGCATAACAGCACGCCTTACTCATCACTAAAAATATTACTCCGCCATATACATTTTACTTTGTTGGTAATAGTTGTATAATCGCAGTATTACACTCGAGGGTGTACTTTAATGTCGTTTGAGCACTTCAGTGATTCTTGCGGACCTCGGCGCAAGCGCCTCAGCTTTCTCCATCAGCCGTGTCGGTGACACGGCGCTATAACTTAAAATTCATGTAAATATTTGCGGTTGCAGAAGCTACATCTGTGTGAGTAAAAAATGCAGCATCTTTGTTATAATGTGGTTGACAAAAGTAAGCATTTATTTGTGCAGTAGGCTGTTGATTTAGTTTGGTAAATTCTGAGACCTCGATAAAGCATTAACGTCAGCTCAGAGTTCACTCATCTGGGACTAGAAAATCATTTCTGTTGCTAGGTCATTACTAAGGGTCTGATTATTTGTCCACTGTCCACTGATGTGACTGATTGTGTTCCAGTTATTAGTCAGACCCCATGTATTTCCATGGAAATGGGAAAAACACTCGCCAAAACCTTTTAATTTTGAGAGCAAATTGCTCCTCAACATGAACAGATTTTGATTATACATTTTACTTTGTTGGTAATAGTTGTATAATCACAATATTACACTTGAAGGTGTGCTTTATATTTATGCTAATGACATTAAAGCACACCCTCTCGGTTAATATTGCTTAAATAAAACATACTTAGGTATATTATATTCCATTTCTGCCAGTATATGTCTGTAAATGTTAAACACTGATCCTTATGCTGTAATTTACAGTTACAGTTAGGATTACCTGCTGCATAGACAAACTGCTGCATAGAGAAAACAGTAAAAGCAACAGGCCTCTGCTGCATGAAATCTCCATTATCATGAAATTCTCATGTTTTGATAGCGTTCTGAGTGGCTTGCCAACGAAGGAGTGAGTAGGGACCACTAAAGACAGAGTGATCTGCCCACAACTGCTCCGTTTTAAATGATTTCAGTGGATGTAACGTAATCTCATGTAATAACAAAATTTTAATATACAGTGACTTTTAGTTGCACAGTCTCTAATTCCCTTTGCTCTTCCTAAAGTAAAACTGATAACACTTTACAACATGGTACAAAAAGCTGTGTGTTGTTACAAAGGAGAAAGTAAGGAATGGTACGGGAATGACCCGATAGCTGAGGAGTTGTTAATAAGTAGTTCCATCACTCTGATGCCAGGGCTATGGACTAGATTACTATGAGTCACTATTATGAGGCACTATCATGGTTTTTCATCACCTCGCGTTCCACCTCAGCAGCCCGACATCACGTAAGATCTACCAATCAGCTCTTGAATCCACCCCTGAGAAAACCTTTTATTATTTTATTTCAGCTTCCACACAAGCACACAAACCGAACCCTGGGCACACAAACACACTTACATACACACACACTGACACAGACATGCGTACAGTGCACACACGAAAATGGACGTACAAAATATATACATGCAGGTACAAGATATGCAAGCTTTTGGCTGTTCTAATCCATAATTGATGATAAGGCTGTTAATGTATAATGTGTACATTCCCTGGGTTAGATCTATGTTCAAGCTGCCTGGACTAAGACTATTCTTCATCTGGGTTCACCCTGAAGCCTCAGGCTGCTCAGGATACACATTCCTCAGTCAGACTTCACAGGTTTTAATCCCACTGCACTGCTTCTTGTATCCACAAGTTAACAGCTCCCATGGTATTTGTTTGTACATGTTTTTTTTTAAATATATAAATTATAAATATAAATCTTTGTTTATAGAGAAATGAGATGATCCTGGCAAAAAATTGTGCTGTCCATGTGTTGCTGTAAGCCAACAGATTCTGGATGCCTCAGTCAGATCTATGGGGCAGAAGTGTGCATTGCTGCCTTCCACAGGCAGTCTTTTTCAAAAGTACTATATATATGCAAAAGTATATATATACTTTGTGTGTGTGTGTGTGTGTGTGTGTGTATGTGTGTGTGTGTGTGGATCAGTGTTCTGAGACTTGAGAAAGAAAATCAACCTGAAACAATAAAAGTGTGGGGGACAAAAATAAGATTTTGACACACCACCACTCCTCCTAATTTGATTTTGCAGGACAACATCAAAGGTTCATAAAGACTGTTATTGCTTCCTGCAATGATTTAATTTGTCCTTGGCCAAAGACACTGGCTTTGGGTGCTGTTTCCATCCATATAGTTAGCAGCAGAGGTATGTATGTATATGTATGTGACAGAAATAAAAATGGCATAAACTGACTGTGTGCGCAGCAGATCTCTTGGCTGTTTCAAAAGTTACAGCAGACAGGTTTCTGTGTGAAGAGTCAGTGTTTGAAGGCCACAGGATGTGTGTGTTTGTCTGTACCTACTGTATCTGGGGTATCTGTACATATCCAACAAAAGAGGTCAGTGTTGCGGTGTTGCACAAGCAGATTTGCTGCTGTATGAATAAGACCGATTGTTAGAATCACAGAGTGGCTCTGCCTCGTACTCCACTGAAACGATCTGTTTGTCTGACATTATTTTCAACTGCTTCGTGAACGTTGATACACTATCAAAAACCACACATAGCTCCAGGATATTTGTGAGCTCTCAACATGGAGCAAGGAGGGAGAGGAGTAAGCCTCAGAGATCATATTTGATTTAACTGCGGACATGCATATTAAACCACACAGACAGAAAAATGAAAGTGCTGAGGCTGAAACAAACAACATCACATGCTTTAGCAGAGAGTAGCCTTGCATGAGACAAACACAGAGTACACATACACTTACACAACATGCAAATGCATATACACACTCAGAAAAACCAAGAATAAACTAATTAAGTGGTGGTGGTGGGGGGATTAAGAGCGTTTAAAGTCAGGAAAGGTCATACAAAGACTGAGGATCTAATAATAATCCTTTACAGGAAATATCACTGGTTTAAGGAGATAGATCATATTTCTGTGTGTGCAGGTTTACTCAAGGATAACACACGAGCAAAAGAAATATGAAAACAAGCTAAAAAAAAAAAAGCTTGCCAAAAGCAGTAGCGTTCTCAGCTGTGAGACATGTGGTCAGAGTTACAAGAAAGCCTTTTTAATTGATTTACCACACATCAGCCACTTGTGAGGAACACAGGAACAACGCCTGGGAGAAAAATAGTACGCAGAAAAAAGTTTGACCTTTTTGGAGGTTGGTGAACTTACGCAATTGTGGAATGTGTAATTTTGTAATTATTTGTTTTCTACTTCCCACAATTAAAATAGATTATTAATTTTCTTGTTATATTCAAAATACAACTTTCTTTGTTGTGTTGGATCCAGTTTTCTCTTTGCCCAAACTAATTCCCCCTCATAACATTACAAAATCAGACATTTCTTCTGTAACTAGTGAAATAACAACTTTCTCTGGCAGATTTGATCAGCTGTGACTAGCTAGTTAGGCTTTAGCTCCATGAGGTGGATGTAAATGTCTCAAGCTGACTTTTTAATGTCGCCAGCCGACTTGTTGTAAAATGAGGATCCTGTAAAAGAACAAGCTGACACTAGGCAGAATACCATAGCTCAGTCATATACTAGATTTTGACCCAGTCTTCTTGTGTTGATGAATGGGTCCCCCCCCCCCCCCAATTCCCAAACACCTGTAGTGCACTGAATGGACAATATGAGGGTGGGGGTGGGGGGGGCTTAAACATTGGTTTTCTGAAGTGCAGAGGTGCATGTGGGAAGACCGGTTTGACTGGAAATGCAAATGAGCTGTGTTCTCTCTGCATATAGTACCTACATCATCAGTGACAGTACAATAGTAGTCAGTACAGTACAGTGCAGCTGTTTAATGTGCATGTGTGTAACAACACACTTAGTCAATCACGTTTGTTGGTTAAAGGTAGTGTATGGGAGAATTTAAAGCAATTAACGTTTATTAACCCCAACAGAGAGAGCTGTTAATAATGTTTATTAACAGCTCTCCCTGTTGCCTGTAACAGTCTGTAGACTGATTTATATGTAAAGAACTCAGGTTGAGTTTTCAAGATGCTCGCTCCCAAGTGCCTTGCCACAACAAAACTCTCTCTTCTGCATCGCTACAGCACCAACATTGTATTATTGTTAGCTTGGGAATGGAGTCCGCTATTGTTAGAGACCGACTGACCGTCAGCACAAGATATACTCCAACACAAACTCCACACAAGAACAAAAATGAAAAAACTCAGTTGGGCCAAACAGGAAATGAAGCAACATAAGGCAGGGCATTTGATTCATGGAGCAACCTTCATTCAGCTCTGGAGATCAAAACCAACCAATTACCTGTGTAATGTCTGTGTAACCTGGTTACTTAACTGTGTGTAAATACACTTTATGTAAATGTGTGAAAAGTAAAGCTAGCAGTGGTGGAAGAAGTATTCAGAGCCTTTACTTACAGTGGCAAGAGAAAGTATGTTAACCTGTTGGAATGACCTGGTGTTCTGCATTAATTGGTCATAAAATGTGATCTGATCTTCATCTAAGTCAAGTCAAGTACAGACAAACACAATGTCCTTAAGTAAGTGGTAAAAACCTTATTTGGGAGCAATAACCTCAAACAAGAGTTTGTGGTAGCTGCAGATCAGACCTGCACACTGCTGCAGCTCAGTCATATTCTTAAGATGTCTGCCGTGAGTGGCTCTCTTGTGGTCATTCTACAACATCTCCCTCAGTTAAGGTCTGGGCTCTGACAAAAGGTGGATCTTCTTTGTTTGAAGTCATTTCTGTCGCAGATTCACTTTGATGTTTGAGGTCATTGTCCTGCTGCATCATTCAGCTTCTACTGAGCTTCAGCTGATGGACAGAGGTCTTCTCAGCTGTTTGGTAGAGCACATTTCTGGTTTATAAGATATATTTATGAGATTTATTTTAGTTAAACTTAACTAAATCTGACTGAAACACTTCTAGCACCTAGATGAAGATCATTAGGCTCAAAAAACACCAAGGTGTGCTGCAGTTTTCAGGCCCAGACCTTTTCTGGAAAATTTCCTCCATGATGTGAGCTACAGAAAAATAACTTATGTATGGCATGTGGCATGTGTATACATATGTATATATAATTTTAAATGTATTTGTCATCTTGAGAGATGATTGAACAGAATAATATAAATAAATACTGTCAGATGAAACAAGCAGTTTTTACAAAAGTGGAAATTTTTAATGAATTAAAATGTTTTCTAATTATAAACCACTGTCAGTATGATAAATCTAGTGCCATTAAAATTATTATATTCATATGATTTCAGACATTTGTTGTAGATGATTTAAATAACATTATGGTGACAGTTTAGGTAAATTTAGAGCGATTCTGCTCACACTGGTAATAATGATTCAATAATGCATAATCTAATGCATCTGTGGACAATCACCACCTCACTCCTCATTTTATTTAATCATCATGTTAAAATCAATGTGTAAAATATTTAATTTCTCATGTTTTACACACTTCTATTGTCCATAAAAAGAGAGATGGGTAAATAAAAATGCAATTTGTTCAAAGTGCACTTTTATTATAAATGGGTATCTTAGCCATTTGGTAGAGACTCAAAATAAACAAATAGAAGAATAGTAAGGAAATGTAGCGAAAAAAGAAAAAGAAAGAAAAAAGAAACTATAGGATAAGCCTACTAGAGAATAGACAGACCTGCTGGAGGATGTCAGCTAGATCGTCTACAGAAATCAAAAGAGGATTAGAAATAGTGAACTGTGGTGGGCTTTTCATCCAGCCAGACTGATCCATCCTGTCAACACACACCATGTGAAGAGGAATAATCTGCCCAGAGCAGGACGGTCACAGCTGAGCGGCTCCTGGCACAAGAGGTGCTGGCCCACCTGACTCTACCAGACACACACACACACACACACACACACACACACACACACACACACACACACACACACATACACAGATGTAGAGGTGAACAGCTTTTAGCAGTGTCACTGCTCTGGCCCCTCCCACACATTGACCTCCATTCTCCAATTACCATTCCAAGAATGTGCCAATTCTGTTGTGCAACACGCTTTATCACTTAGTGTTTGAATTAGCTAATAGTTTATTGACTATGGAACGCTGACTGTCCCATATCATATTATGGTAAGTTTCCTTTGAATAAGTGGCTCTGAATAAGAATTTACCATTTGAAAAACTTTGACTGGAGACACACATTTATTAGATCTACAGACACATGATCTGTTGGTGTCTTTTGTGCGCAGACAAACACACAGATAAACAGCTTATAAAAGACAAATTATCATCAATCTGTGCTCCCAGTGCTTTGTTGTCAGCTGTCTAATTTGCCATTCTGTAGGTGTGTTTACCCCTGGTGGCCCTATCTGTCACACTTGGAGGCCTCCAGCAAACAAGCTGTCAGGCAGTCAAACAAAAGCCATCAGCTTTTGTATTAAGGTTGCTGATTGATTGCATTATCCTTAATATGGATGTGACAAACTGCTTTTATGCATCAAATAGAAGAGAGAGTGAAAACAAAGGAATATGTTCTAGTACTTGATGTCAAGTACTTTTCCATCTTTTCCCATTTGACTTGTCATAATATGATGATTATTTTTACTATTATTTTACACCATCATACTTTAACAGCTCAAACACTGTAAGGGATTACATCTATGTGAAAAAAGCTCTCACACATTAATGAGGTAAAGACTGAAGGTCAGAGTATAAGTTCTAACTACTGCTTAATAACTAACTTAGCACTAGTTTCACATTTGGTCTCAAATGAATAAACTGAATTTGTTTGTTTGAACTTCTTCAAAACTTCATCTTGCTGACATAGTCCTGATTTTGTTATTTGCCTCTGACTTCCAGTGTGCACCATGTGATTTAAATCCAATTGTAACGTGTTCAGGATGAGGGTCAGTACCTTCAAAGTTGAGGACACAAAAGAGTCAAAACAGTAGTCAGGTGCCAGTCAGATTCTGATGTAAGTCATGGGGGTCGTCATTTTGTTCAGAAATGTATTTAAAATGTTAAATGAAGTTAATTCAACTGCTTCAAGGCTGTGCCCTCCAGAGTTACAGTGTTTTTTGTACAAAAAAGACAAGATTCCACACAAAAGATTGTAATTTGGGATAAAACTGATTTGTCCAACTTAGTCGTTGAGCTCATATTAGCTTCACATAAACTTCTGAATGTACTTTTGTGCACAACAAGGACTGTGGAGTTTGTCCTGCAAGTACATCAGAAAGAAATCTCTTACTGTCCTGTATGGATGAATGATTACACCAAGCAAAACCTGTCCCAAAGTTGTGAACTTGTCCTTTAATATGACACTGACATACTAATATTTACACTTAAAGAGTGTACATATAATAACCACTGGTTGTTATAATAGTCTCTCCCTCCCATGCTGGCCCTCATATAACACCTACACTGTAAGAAAGTGGGGACAAAATCCACAGCCCACATTCTACATTTTACAAAAATACTTTCTAAAATGTTGCTGTAGCTAATATGAAACCAGCATTCTGAGTGAATAGAACTGGGTCATTATACTCATCCTGGCTATTGTGAATAGCATCTCAGTAAGGAAACACTGTCTGGTGAAACACAAAGAGTGAATTTTATACTAATAAGACTAAAACTCCCTTTTGATACAGCTAACTCAGACTGCTGAGGCCTAACATTAGTTTCAGTCACGCAGCAAGGATAGGAATTCACTCCCATAACTTTGTCAGACTAACAAAGGACAGTTTAAAAACATCGACCAAATCAATGCAGCACAATCAGAGGTATGGTCTTCTTTGTTCCACACATTCATCTTCCTTGTCATAACCTGGAGCCTACATTACCTACAAGGTATCTCAATTGCAGACAGCTCGGTCAGAGACTGGGTCGAGTCTCTAGGATGAGGAGTGGGCTACAGCAGTCTGATAAGCTCACCTCTCTTTAACTCCACACCCTCTGAGGTTTTTGATTTCAAACTTGAGGTACGACGCTGACTCAAGTGAGATTGTTTAAAGATTTCTATCAGACTTGACTCAGCTCCCTCTAGAGACACAATAGGCCTTATACTACTTTTTTCACACATGCAGTAGTACTCCCCAACACCTGGAAACAGACAGTGATGTGTAAAATCAGCTCTTGGACAATATTGTAGTTGAAGCTACGAGGCTGTGGCACTCAGCCTGAAGATGATGGATTAGCCTTGGGTTGCTTGTGTTTCTCCAAGGTTTTGCTAGTGAAAATTTTTGACGGTGAAGTCAACATCAAATCCAATGTCAGCTGGGATCGGCTCCAGCCCCCCCGCAAGCCTTAAGGATAAGCGGTATAGATAATGGATGGAGCTTTGGGTCGTGACTGAAATTTTTTATTTGCGGATATAAGTGGCTTTTCTTTTGCACGATGCCTGGGCAGATCTCAGGGGCAGGCTGCGGAATTGAGATATGAGCAGATCGGCTGAACAGATTGGCACCAGCTGAAGTGGTTTGGGCATCTGATCAGGATACCTCCTGGCCATGTTTTTGCGGAAGTATTCTGGGCATGCTCAAATAGGGGGTGACACCAGGGCAGACCCAGAACACTCAGGAAACATTATTTACCACAGCTAGCCTGGGAATGCCTCAGGACACCAATAGGAGCTGGGGGATGTGGTTGAGAAGAAGGATTCCCGTAAAAAAATAAACAAATTTAGTCTGCTGCCAACATGACCCAGATCCACTCAAGTTGTGGTAAATGGATGGATGTGTTGATCCACGGTGTTTCTGCGCATCATGTATCTCCAGTCATTTTCCACTGTGAGGAAACAGAGCTATAACGAGTTTCAAGAATGTGAGTCCTTGCATAACCTTGAAAAGAGCACTTCAACAAGATGTGGGGTTAAACTACAAAGGCTGTCACTTTCAAACAAGATTCACACAAAGCAGAGATGTTCTAATGATTAACCAACTCTGTCCAAAACACCCTCTCTCTCTCACACACAGTCTGTTTAAATGGAAAATATCTTTGTGGGCTCAAGTGTGTTTTTTTGTAGAATTCCATCTCAGGTTGAACTCCCTGCTGACAGCTATGAATAGGTTCCCTGTATTTGTTTCACATCACTGCAAAAGAAAATCAAACACTTCAGTTTCTCAGTATCAGACTTTCTGAGGATGAACTAAATCAAGCAAATTTTTGACCTCAGGAAAAGATATCCTTTGCCTGGGGCCAACAACAAATATTTTGAGAACAGTTAACATACGATTATCTGAAAGTTTGAGAAGTTCAGCCCATACAGAGAAGTGCAGCCGCAGCCTCCTGCCTACTGTTCAACTGGTGGATGTACCTCAGTGTTGTTTTTCTGACTTGTAGTTCAATGCATTATCTTTCAAATGCCATTTGGTTTGATTAGTACATCATGTTATCTCAGAGTGACAGCAACATGTTTACTCAATTATTAATAAAAGTAAAAAGAAAAGTAATACAGTAGGCTACTATTTAGTGTTACAGTGTACCTACCTACAACCTACGGCTTGTAACTTCAGCAGCTCCCAAAGTGAGTGTGGACCACCAGCCGTCTTAAAGGTACCTTGTGTGGTTTTTGTCCACTGGTAGTGCTATGCATTGGTTTTATGAGTGTTTGATGGTTTTGTTTGTATTCTGGTGTCATATGGTGACACAGTAGAAGTTTCTGCTGTTTATTTCACAAAAAGTAGACTCGTGTTGCGCCAACAAAGGCAAGGAAAAAGAAGACTGCTAGCTAACTGATATTGATATTGATATCTGAGTGTTTGAAAAACCTGATAATGATATATCAGACCATATAAAATGATTTTTCATTTACATAAACATACTGTAAAGATAAACAAATGTCTTTCTTCATTAATTGTGATGGCAATATTTACTGAGTGGGTCATTTAAAAGTTGGAAAATATTAATATTTATTAATATAATATAATATTAATATTTAGTGATTTTATGGGAACTTTCTTATTAAAGCAAAATTGCAGCAATAATGTTCTATATATTGTCATTATATATGGGCACAATAAAACAATAATTCATACATTAACCCATTAAATGATTTGTTCTAATGAAGAAGGCTGTAAGTATCATCAACATTTAGTGGTGGAGTGTAGTGAAGAATCAATCCACCTGGACTCCACCAATTTTCTATGAATAGCTATATTGGCTTATGTTTACCTATGATCTATATGCCTAAATTGTGAAAACAAGAGATACAATTCCAGAATGAATGTAGCCTTTAACAACCCAGACAAAGTAGTTCCTTCTGATCTGATTGACACATGGACTGGATGGGAGGGTCGATTCCACTTGAAACCACTGAAGTCCCGCCTCACAGTGTGTATCCTGCTGGGGACTTGAGGCTATAAAATGAAGGAACTTACTGTAACTGGGACGCACTCTGTAGTTGGAGTTCCCTTTGTGAACTCCCATACAGAGACTAAAGTTAGTCCAATGCTTTAATCACTGCTCACACCGAGAGATATCGTGGTCGGTTTCCTCTCACTTCCAAGCTGATCAAACATTTCACCAAGTCGCCGGGTAGAGACAGAGCAGAGCCATGGCAGGGGACGGGTCAGACCAGCGGGCGCTGCAGTATGAACAAACTCTGGTAAGTTTGACTTGTTGCCTGTCTGAACTTTGTCCATTGACCTCCCAGTACATGTAGTCCTCCTGCATGGAGAGGGAAGCCAGACTCCACTGACAAAACTGTCAACTTAACGCTGCCTGGTTTGCAGGCTAAACGCACAGATCTGGTACTAGCTAACAGCACACTGTGTAAGCGAATGACGGTCAAAAGTTATAATTTGACCGAAATAAATGCGTGTGGGTGTAATATGCATATGCCGAATGAACCAGTGTGTCTCTGTGATTCGGGGAATTTCTACTGTTGTGTTTATTGTCGATAACCAAGTGAAGTATAAGTTGTCAGATTTCAAACGACCTCCGTTACACTCACGTGAAAGTGGCGAGGTTTGTGGTGTTAAAGCAGCGGTGTATGCCTTTAAGCGACTTAAGTCCATAATTGCCCGTTTTGTATACTTGTGAGGCGACATAAGAAGCTAAAGACATGCTTATTAATTGTCCACAGGTTAAATGTCTTTACGACAGCACAGGTAGTAACAGAGCTTACTGTCCTAACATCTGGATTTGGCTTTCCCGAAGCAGGTAGTCTTATCTCCTCTGTGGCTAGATTTTGTGCGAACGCCAATGTAAAAAAATGAATGCGCTTTAAGAAAGCCGTGTATATGATATTAAAAATGACATTATATCTCTTTTGAATTCAAAAAATTCGGCATTCAAATGATATAATTAACGATTTATTTATTTACCAAATATTAACTTAACAGCCGCCGTCTTGGTTCAACCCCCATGGTGGGTTGAATGGAGCAGTGTGAGGGTTTTAAAAGTTGAGGTTTTATAAGATGAAGTGCTGCTTGGTGCTTTATAGATTAGCCGAATTTACAACAGCCTCTTGATGATGTATAAAAGCCCTGGAGTAATGTTTTGGAATATGTGTATTTTGTCAATAAACAAATTTGTCACAGATTACAGATTTTTGAATGGGATTTTGCATAAAATCTGTCCACCCGTAACTGTGATTTCGCAAGTATTCCAAGCTGTCTGCCATTATAAATAAAATGCCTCTTACATGCAAGAGGGTGATGATATCTTTCCACAAACAGTACAGCAGTCATAATAAGTGGGCTGCATTGATATTAGCTACCAACATCCAACAACAGATCAATTCATTGTTCACTGTGCTGGGAAAAGCTGCTGTACACACATGGTGTGCATGCATGATGTACTGTGAGATGAGATGCAACACAGTTGACAGTTGTGCGAGTGTCCAGTGCTATGCCATCTAACCCCTGTACAGGGATCCTGAGTGTGAACAGCGAATTTGAGGTTAGACTTCATAAGTTACCGCGCCTCATAACCATTATTGAAGGTAATTTCCCTTTTAGCCAAGATAACAAGCAGGTAGTTGCTTGGATTCATGGGTGGTCTGACAAAGCTTAGAGGACTGATCAGCTGGGTAAATAGTTTGATATTAGACCTAGTTTATACAGCAGGGGGCTCTCAAACATTTTCATGTCACATGCTCTCAAACAGATACTGATCAGGGCCCGTGGACACCCACTATCCAATTTTGTCTTCCTAAGAACTGATTTAAATGAATATTGAGCAATGAACCATATAGCTTGGGAGATAAATGTTGAGCAGTGTAGAGGGATAAACAAATGATGACATTCTTGTGTTGCTGTAGTTGGTTATGATTTAAAGAATTTACACTATTCATCATTTAGCTCCCCTTGAAGGAGAGGCTGAGGTCCCTAGATCCCACTGTGAGGGGCATGGATTTGCAGCATGCCCCTCAGAATGATTCTGGGTGGGGTTTGTCCTGAGGATCCCTGTACTATGTGTGTCACTGGTTGAACTTTTCCTTACAAAACTTCTGTCAGGCCTAAAGAATCTGCTATTTGAAGAGAGTAGTTTTATAGGCCAACTGGACCCATTCAGTGACAGCGAGGCTTTAAATTAAGAAGAGCCACAACTGTAACACTTCTTTGGGCCTCTGTTTCCTTTTCTTGAAAAAGTTTCTTTGTAAAGAATCCCCCCCCCCCCCCCCCCCCCCCCGTGCTGTTAATCTGTGTGTGTGTTTGTGTGAGAGATTACACAATGTACGACCCGCTGATTCAGCGCTGGACGCTCTGTCACCCTGGCGGGGTCTCGTGCTCGGCCCTCCGGCTCTCTGAGAAGAACATGCAAGCAGCTCTCTCTGCAAAACATTCCATCCACTCCTCCTTCTCTGTTAATCTCAGCTCTCCCTATCGAGCTTGGATGATTGTTACATGAACAAAATTGTGAGAGCATCTAAATAGAATCAAATAAAAATAGCTACAGTGTGAGAATAACCTCTTTTAACACAAATGAGTTCTCTCTCTGCCCCCCATCTCCTCACCGTGGGTTGTAGTAACATGGTGTCTTTGTGTGATATTGGCAGTCATGGTGGTTGTGTGGGTTTGTTGTGGGCAGTGGATGCTCAAAGAGGCCAGTGTAGTTTGGCTCTGAGAGAGGGTGAAAGGCTGGCTGTACAGAAATGTTGGTAGAGCCAGGGAAAAGGAGCACTTGCAAAATAAAACCAGCCTCAACATATTTCAGTTAACAATGAGCGATGCATCAGTTTAAATCTGATTGTAGCTGATTTCTTTTAGAAATTAAAGTCATATCTGCTGTTTGTGTAGGATGTGATGGACACAGTTCTTTTTGACTAATTATGTAAAATTACATAATATAGGCTACACAAGTATGCACAAATGTTTTTATCATTTTTCGCCAGGATTTTTGTCCATGATCATTGTAATACCGTTTCAGCAGCTTGTTTGAGATTAAAAGATCAAAGAGTGAACAAATTTCATAATCAGAATCTCCCAGCTTTGAAACAAGTCAGTTACAGAGCAAAAAGCAGCTATAATCTAAACATATTAGCATTAGTAACAACCAGTGTCCGCAGCAACCTGTGTGTTTCAGCAATAACCACGAGTTAAAAGGAACTGTTAAGATCTTAAAACCCCTTTGCCATTATAAGATTGCTGCAAACTACAGTGCCTCGCAGATCATTTATCTATCAGCCATTAGTTACATGCTGCTGTGTTGATAATAAATAAATTACAAATGTTGAGGAAACTTTTTAAAAAGTTGAAATTCAGTGAATTTTTTTCTGACCAGCAGAAAAGTGGCAATAACAGGTAGCAGTTTCAGTGATAATTTTACTTCGGCATAAATGAACACGTCATGTGGGACAGATGCAGGTACATTTTCACAACATGTCATTAAATAATAAATGGACTATCTTGTTATCAAAGGTAAAGGTTTATTAGGTGTTGCACAGTGGTGTCAGTTGTGATCCAATCACAAGTGACAGGTTAAAATTTATGACATTTTATGTGCAATGGCAGGAGTATTCCTAAGCAATGAAAAGCAATACTGTATGTCAATATTGATCCAGTTTAATTAATAACTATGTGCACATAATGAAGGTTAAAACACAATAAAACACAATTAAGAGCATATGTTTGAGTCCTGTGTTGCATAAACTCTCATATGGTGTTTGTTATTGCTTTGTCCCAGTCTGAATCTGCACCAGGAAGTTGCTTTGATTCTGTGGGAAGAGAGACTTGTACCCCAGTCGGCTTTTGTGAATCTCATATTCAAGTTCTTCAAGTGTTGTTGGCTTATTGAACATTAATTAGCTTGTTTGATGTAGCGGTCAGAGACATACAGTACCTGACTCTGGTTAAACAGTGTTGAGAGTCTTTTGTTTGATCCATAACTCCTTGTCCAAATTTTGTAATAATTAACTGCGTAATCACAATGATCCCAAATATGGGATGTAAATGACATGTGAGGCTCTTACAGGGGCATGCCAGCCACCGTTTTACAAATCCAGATCAGTTTATTTGTCATAGGAGAGTACCACTATGAAAACTGGACCAGACTGAAAAAAAAAACAAAACCAAAAACCAAAAAAGAGAGGAAAAAAAAAAGAAAACTGTTATGATGTCATCAGTGTAACCTTGACTTGGAGATGAGAGATTTTTACAAACTGTGTTTAAAACTCAGGGCAGGAGTTTGAAAGACGTAGGCATTTTCCAGGCAGGGAGAGGGCTAACAAATGTTATATTTGGGGTGTTCTAGAGAAGAGCTGCAACTAATAGTTCATTTCATTATTGATTAACCATTTCTTGTTTAGAATGTCATAAAATCAAGTAACATGCCCATCACAGGTCCTAGGTGACATATTCAAATGGATTATTTTATCCAACTTACAGTTCAAAACCTAAAGATATTAAATGTCCCTGTCATTAAAGACTAAGAAAACCATCTGAGAAGCTGGAGGCAGTGATTTATTTGGGATTTAAATTTTGGGCTGATCAAATACTTGTTTCAGCTCTCTATTGGTGCTTGAGCCATATTAGCCATTAAAAGACCCTGGTAAATTGATTTTATGAATCCCCAGACTTTATGGAAGTGCAATACTCAATGCTTTGGCTTGTTATTTGTGTTTTTTGTATGTGAAGCTATAGTCATACAAGCTGGGCTAACCTGATTAGCATGATTTAGCTAAATGCAACAATAACATAGCGACAAAGCTTCCTGGGTGGAGCACACACCCTCAAAAAAAAAAAAAAAAAAATGCCATAAGCTATATTTAGACACTATTAGAGGAGTATTACACATATCCAAATAGAAGAAGTGGCATACCAAACCAACCGTAAAGTTACACTCCTACACTTCATTCAGGAAATCTAGGCAGCAGGTGAGCAATACTGACAGTTGAGGCCATGATAGCCAGTGTACCTGAAAAACTAGTTTCACCATACATGTGGAATTCCAACATCAGAACAGGCCTACTGATAAGTTTCTGAGATTGTGCAGCATTTTGCAAAAATGTACAATGTACAGTATGTATGGATTTCTGTTGCAGTCCAAGACATTGTTCTGTCACTGCATCCTACCTGTGTTATTACACCTGTGATGTCCCACTAATTCCTGGGAGTCTTGATTTGTTGTGTTTTATCCTCTTTATCACATCTGTGTTGGACAGAGACCATATGAATGTGCTGGGTAATCGTGTGTTTGTGTGTAAGGTGGCATAGTCTGTCATGAGGCTTATGATCAACTATCCTAGAGCATGTGAAGGTGTGCCAGCATTGCTTGTGTCCCCCCCTGCATGTGTGTTGAGTATCAGCAGCTTAGATAAGAATTACATAAGACCAGCAAACACTGAGGCAAAGGATAACCAGTGATTTTAATGTGTTGGTAGTATTCCTCTCTGTCACTCAGTGGCTATAAGCAGTGTTACAACTGTTTATATGACAGGTCTGTTCACTTTAACTTGTAGCTGTACTGGCTATTTCATGTGACAGGAAGCTATGGTCAGGTTTGTCAGCAGGACTTCTGGTTTATGATTGGGAATGTGTTAATACTTAAATAATGACTGTAGATGTTCTGAGCAAAAGCAACAGGGAAGTGAAACTGTCTGTAAGAGAAGTTTGGAAATGTAATAATTGGCGAGTGCATGTTTCCCCCTTGTGTTTGTGCTGGTGTGTGTATGTTGTGGCTATCTGTCTTGCTCTGACACAGGGTAATTTGTAACCCTGTGTTATTTGCCTTGCTGTGGTAATTAGGCTTTATGTAGCTGTGGCCATGTCTGTTTGATGTCTGCTCTCTTGCAGCCACAGTGGAAATTTTTTTTTCTTAAGCTCTCCACTCCTCTATTTCACTATCACTTCATCACACCTTGTGGGTGAAGTCTTTTTTTTAACTTTTGCAAGACAGGTCAACAACTCCTTGACCCCTGCTTTTAGTGTGTGGAGAAAAGGGTATTTGCATAACATTTGTTCAGAGTGAAGCTGTGAATAGGCTGGCCCTTGCTGTAGATAAGTATCAAAAGCCTCCAACGGTTTTTCTCTCTCTGTTACAAAAGATCAGCGTTTACTTTTTTCTTTTTTCCTCACCAAAAAGGAACTATCCACCTCTATTTACTTTCTACACAAACAGCCATGATGGATTTCCTCAGGCTGGACTTGTGGTGTTGAAGGATCAAACACAAACATTTGCACAAAAGCAAAAGAATTAAGCCTCTTAATGAGAACTGTTTGTAGTAACTGTGAATTTGGCAAACACACCACAAGACGGAGGACATGTTGACTTGTGTCTGTAGGTTAAACCAAAGGTGGAATGTGTTTGTGTGACTATGTTTGTTCTTAAATGCATTGATCACACAGGCTGAGTTGCGTTGATGATTAATGACTAAGAGATGGAGAGAGGGAATGAGAGAATAAGCTCGATGGCTCAATAGATTAATGCACGAGCGAGTTTCAACTGTTGAGGTGTGTCTCTTAGTAGCTATTAGTACCATGCAATTATTTCTTCTTTTTCTTGTGTTCCTCTTGTGTTTTTCTTGTTTGTTGTTTTCTCAAGAGAGGAGAGATGAAGCTGAAATATTTGCGTGGCTTTGTAATAATTTCAGACCCAAGAGAACAGGAGGAGAGGCCAGTGAAAAGTGGGCTCCTGGAAAAGCTGGGATGGTTGGCAAATTCACTCTTATTGCGTGGATTTTGATGTGGGACAGAATAAACAGTCATTGTGCGACCCTGGCAGAGCTGTGTTGTGACGGTGCAGTGAGACAAAAGAGCCAGACAGGACAGAAAAGTAATGAGTGACGATAAAGAAATGGTTTGTTCATTAATAATACAGCTGACCACATTTAGTTAAGTCACAATATTGGTAGGATAAGAAGTGGAGGAAAGATCGGATATTTATTATCACTGTAAAATTGTGTCATTTACTTGTTTTACACCAATTTAACATTTTTGTGTTTTATTTCCCCTGAAAATACCAGTGTGGTGACTAAATAAGAGTCAGTCCTAGTAAAAACATACATTTCTCACTTATCATTTTAAGCAAGAGGAACTGTTTTTTAAAATTTGTTTCAGACTTTTTATTTCTAAAAAGGCTGTGTGTCTTTAGAAAGTTAAGTTCTGAAAGAATACCTATTCTCTCACTTGTTTGGAGCCTGGGTGGTAAATCTGATATCTGTTGATTCCTGAATTATGGCTTTATTAGAGTATATTTGAACTCAACAAGATCTAGCCCCCCCCCAACACACACACAGACTGTCGCAGACTATAATCCCCCCACCCCCCACTACACGTTACATTAACGTTATACACACACCTATTCGTTACATTAACGCACATCTCTCTGGACAATCACTGCCACCTTCAAACATTTGCACTCTACATTTTAATTATGTATATTTATGATCCTTGTGTATATATTTATGTTCCTTGTAAATATAGTTTTTGCTTTTTGCTCTTTGTTTAATATCACTGTTCTTTAGCACTGATAATCCAAGACAAATTCCTTGTATGTGCAAACTTACTCGGCAATAAAGTCTGATTCTGATTCTGATTCTGATTCTGATTCTGATTGAATATGTGACATGAGTGGATTTGTTATAATTAGGCATGAGAGGATGGCCAAATTAATATTACGATTAACGTTAAAGGAAAAACAGCAGCTCCACTCTGGTTTGAGACAGTGAACCTATTTGCTGCTTCAATTTACTGGTGACAAAAACACATCACAACGTAATAAGCATTTAGATAAACTTCAGTGTTAGTATAACAGAACCAGCACTTGCTATGTTAAGTAACTGACAGTAACGTTAGTTAATTTTACCTGGAGCTCAGCGAATAGAGCTGGATGGTTGTCATGGAGATGGGAGCCCAAAACCGACGTGATGGACCCGAATTAACTTAATTTTGCGGGGCTGTAATGGGTGAGCTGAGCCCTCATCTATGGTGACAATCTCAGCATTTTGGAATAACTGGAAAAATGCAGCTCCCCCTTGTGACAGTTCAGTATAAATCAATACAGGACTGTATGTGGGCAAGCTAAACAGCTTTTTTTTAAGTCACTCATGAGGATACTACAGATTATCCACATTCATGATTATCCAGATGATGGAAATTCACTACGATCAACTTATTGTGAGTGTTTTTTTTATTGCAGTGGGTGATAAAATCGTATATTGTCTCATTCCTAATTGTAATATTCATATAATTTTGCTATAAATGGCATCAACAGAGAGACCAGTTCCAATGCAGCAGACATTTGTCTTGCCTTCTACTTTACTAGCTATGTATTCAAAACCATGTGGGCACACACATTAATTCATGACTCCTCAGTCAAACTCCAAACTGTCAGTCAGTGTTTAGACACAGACACAGCTGAATGTCAGACTCTGCCAGAAAATAGCACCTAGACATTTCTTGGAGTTTGAAACAAGGGAAATCACGTATGCTCTTAAAAACTGGCCCTTGGAAAGTAAACTGCACGCGGAATCTCAAAGAGATAGAAAAAAGAAAGTTCCAGTAAAATCTTGTTTTCACAAGTGTGTCTCATCCATTAACATCAGCATGTGACTCCAGGAAACAAGTGTTTACTGTTACCACCCACATCAACATTTAAATTCTGTCTTTTTGTTTTGCCATATCACATTTTGAACAATCTTGAAAAGCGACCGGTCTAAGATACAGCAGCATTTCCATTTATATGAGTAAAGTAGTAAGGATAGTAAAGTATCCTTACCTTTTATCATACATATGGACAGAGGCAATAATAAGCTTCTCTTCCATTTTGCAAAGGAAAGGAACAATTGTAGGAACCAAGTCAATAGAAGGTAACAGATGTTGTTCATGTCTGCGCTTGGAGAGACTACCTACTCTATATCACCACTTTGTAAGGTTGAACCCTGTTCAGCTGCTTCTTCTGATCACCGAAATTAGTACCAGTTTCCACAAGTGATGGGAGGACATGTTTTCAAAGTCACTTTTATTGTTTCAGTTCTAACTACTCCAGATGGGACAAGGTGTTGATGCTAATATTCTCATCTGAGTGACCTGCAGTATTACTGTTGGATCACAGTGATTAAGCTTAGCGAGCAGCAGGGGGTGATTTGCAGACTCCTTTTGCCACTCTGTTGGGAAGATGGTATCAGTGTTTATTTACAAAAAAATCAAGTCAGTAGTAGTACGAAACACAAAAGGAAGTGGTTGAGTTTAAATTTTTTGTCAAATATTTTAAAGCATACAATATCAAATCTAAAGAAATTGCTGGTGATTAATAATGGAAGGTCTGACAACCAGTTTCACAAAACAGAATTTATACTTTGTATTTCAAACCCATTGAGCACCAAGATTTCTGAAACCAGACCTACAGCTTTGACTGTGTTGCTGAGGTCTCTCTCTGTCAGCTGTTACTCTGCTCATCTTTGAGCAATTATCTTGAAATAACTGAGTAGCAGATACTTTTGTCAGTTTAGTACACACAGTGTCTCTTTCTGTTGGATCTCAGCTGGTTCGTTCAAACAAATGGAAAGTCCGGACACAGCCTAGTCACCTTGAAGTGACATGTGTGCCATGATAAAGCAGCAAAGTCCAAGTTGACACATCAGCGGATGTTCACTCCACTATCAGCTGTGTGCGTGACTGTGGATGTGTGCATCTCTGAGATCTTCCATGTCCAGAGCTGCTTTTACCTAAAACACCTTTTTGATAAAGGCTGCGTTGTTGATCTGTCAACTGTGCGTCATGAAAAAGATCCAGACAGGGGACAGTTAAATAATCAGTCGCATTTACCTCGGCTCTTAAAAGGATTCCACTGTGAAGACAACTAAATGTCCTTCACCCTGTCTGAATGATGGCTCCGCAGTATGCTGGCGCTGCAAAGAAAGCTGCTGGAGTGTCTCTGGCCTAATTGTTTACAAAGCTGTGTGTGTGTGTGTGTCTTCCTCCGCCTTTAATAAGTAGAAAGCTCAGTAATCGATAACAGTGAGCTGATGAGAGAGGGCCCATGGCAGCAAAGCCAGAGGCTTTACAATACTTAATTATATTCTATCCTAATGTGTCATAACTTTGTATGATAAAATGATCTTCTGAATTTTTAATTTTTGTGTGACATGTTATGTTATTTGCACAGCAAAAAGAGTGGTCAATCTCAGTTTAACACTCCATCAAAAGGAAAAAAATAATTTTAACTATATTGACTGTTTGAGACTTTTTTTTTATCCTGATGAATACAAATATGTTACTTATAATGTGAATTATTGTTATTTTTGTGGTATGGAAGGAATGACCTAATTGACTAATGCTGAAGTGATGAGTCCAGTAATTGATTAGCCGATGGACAGAAAATTGACAACAATTTTGATGATTGGTTGATCATTTTTAAGTCATTTATGAGGCACAGTTTATAAATAGTCTGTTGTTCCAGCCTCCCTATTCAGTTCAGTTTTTTCATTGTGAAGTGAATATCTCTGGGTTTTGGACTGTTGGTTGGACGGAAGGAGCAATTTGAAGATGTCACTTCGGTTCCTGGGAAATGTAATTTTGATTTAAAGCTACAATGATTGATTGATTATTTGATATATATATATATAATATATAATATTAATATTGTAAGTCATTTTTGTGACATTTGATGGGTTCAGGTAACTGAATATTTTTTGATTTTGTCTGTTGGTTCGACAAAATAAGACGTGATGGTGTCACTGACGTCCAGCCATATCTGAGTCAGCCTTACTGTTGCTATCTAATTTGACATCCCGTACATTGAGTCTAATTGGAGTCTGTTGTGGGTGGCTGCAGGAGTGACCTAGCTGAGTATTGCTCATGCAGATGTTTGTCACAACAGAAAGGGGATGTGGCGTGATGCTGATCCCTTCCTCCTCAGCTTACTTCATCACCAAGTGAACAGTGCAGTCCGTTTGTATCATCATGTTGTGGTCTGACAGGATGAGCTCTGGTGTGGCCAGTCCTTATCTGCTGTCACTACTGATCTTCCACATTGTGGCTGTCTGCCTCATTGTCTATGTGTCCGTGCTGTGTCATCAGCACATTTTTGACTGTTGAGCGTCAACATTGATTAGTCACCAGCAGCCCTCTGTTCAGACATGAGTGTCAGGAGGTCAACATTATGACGCTATCAGACAATATTCGTTTTTTTGTTCTTGTATGGGCTGTGGAGAGCTTAATTTGCTCAAAGCATTTCAGTGCTGTCATCATGCGAAATGGCGTAAATACCAAGCTATGCAGATGACACGCCTATGCTGATACAGATCTCCTAAACCCATAGAATCCTATGATAAACACTGATTCAGAGAGTTTTTCACCTTTATTACAACAGATCTTCTTTTGAGTGTTGGATGGGTGGAGGCACACTGTCCTTAGTGCTTACATTTAAAAGATAATATCATCAAATCCACAAAATACTGTTGTGAGGAACTTCAGTAACAAAATAACAGCATGTGCTTATAAGTTCCACACTGTTTCTTTTTTTTTAAAACCTGGATTTTCTGGTAGCCCCTCCTCTAACCAAGTGGAACAATAAACACTGTCAACAATACCTCCAACATTAGTTGTACAAGTTGTGGCCTTTAAAATTACACTAAACAAATAAGAAGTCACAGAATCATATGAATGAAAACTATGGTGAATAAAAGAAAGTGTATACCTGTATTTATTTATTTATCAGAGCTCATCTATGCCACTGACAAATATAACTCTGAAAACAAAACCATATCAAAAAGACAGGGATGTTGTCTTTCTGAGCGTACCTATGCTGATATATTAACCAGACAACAGCCTATAATATTATTTTGTCACTCACATGTTTATGTCATCTTAGCTTAGTCTCTTAGCTCACTAACATTTGCTAATTAGCACTAAACCCAATGTACAGTTGAGGCTAATGGTAATGTCATTAGTATTGCAGGTATTTGATCATAAACAAGTATATAGCACAAGAAGAGGAGTCAGGGGGATTCATCCTCCTCAGTCTGGACCAATATGGAGGACAGATCAACACTACCCTGCTGTAGCAAGCCTAAACATGAGAAGTCTCCCAAGAGCATTTATCTTGCTTATGGTTTTTATGTGGGACCTTTGCACGCAGGGAAGTTTCAGTGACAATTATTTTTTATTTTGCCTCAACATTGTTGCCATTTTCCACGATGGGTCAAGCCAATCCCAGCTTTATTACGAGTCTTTAGTAAGATAAATCTATCCCCAGGTATGCTTCTAATGAGCCTCTAATGCATTTGTAATAGCCCTACATCACAGTTGACTTCAAAATAAAGTATTACCAAGAACAGCTCTTATATTTGTCTTGAAATTCTCTTTTAAATTCTAGATAACTGTTTCATCGTTGTTGTAAAAGGGGTTTAAAAACATCACCACATTCCACCACCGCTGTGTCTTGTGAAATCACTGTATTGTACACGAATCATCCCCAGCTTTGTCCTCAATCTCTCTCCCCTTCTCCTGCCTGCCTTTCTAATTGCTGTTAGTTTACCGTTGATGGAGTGTAATTAAACAGACGCTTGGCAGCATTTAACCGCTAATAGAGTTGATCAGTGCTGTGTTTGGCAGCTGGGGCCCAACTGTCCCCGTGCTGACAGATTGGAAGGCAAGATGGAAAGTGCTTTGATGCACCAAACACTGGTCATCAGCAGACATTACAGAGCTCTGTCACTACACAGACTAACACACACGTCCTTGTAAACTGCACACACATTCACTCAGAGACTTAGCCTTTTTTCTTACATGCGGCTCTTGAGTGTGCGCACACAGGCAGGTGAGAGATACACTCATAACACATTTAACATACAGTTCAGATCCCACCTCTTTCTGCCCAGTCTTAGCTTTGCCTTAATGACTCACGCTACTCATCGAGGCTGTGATGAAGAGAACTCAACTGAAGCCTGGCCACTAGCAACCAATCACAGCATGCTGGATTAATTACAAATACGTCTTCTCCTCTATTTCTGTCTTTCTCTCTTTTTCTGGATTTTTTTGTAAATGTGAGTTTTTCTGCTGTCTTGCTAATGTCATGTCTGCAGTTGGCCTGTAGTCTGTCCTCCCTCTAAACTTCTCACCTCCCCTCTTGCTTTCTCCTCTCCCATCGTTTGACCACACCCACACACTCACTCAGTCTCGCTGATTCGCTGACCAGGCATTACAATCTTGCCTCATGCTATCCAGCCCAGTTCAGACCTGTTTCACCTCCACTATCTACACCTTTGGGACGGAGTGTGACTTGGCTGGACTTGATAAAATGATGCTGATCTTGGTTCCTAAAGGATCACTGTGTGCTGCTAGTCGTAACTGAGCACCATGTTGAGCATGTAAACAATGGACACTAAAAGGTTTTACGTATTGGCAAGGACCCTATTTCAAAATTACACTCTAATATTATCCCAGCAAACATTTAGGTGAGAAGAGATTGTAGGACTTCCTGCACTTAAAAACTAGTGTAAATACCGCACTGTGCCAAAATGGAAGTAATCTAAATGTGTATCATTTCAAAGCAGTGCCTTTTTTGTTCTTGTACTATTAATATAGTTCTTTTTAATTGTATTTTTATTTTTATTGTAATAACTGTAAAATGAATGTATAATCTGCATAGTGCCTGACATCATGTCTAGAAACAAGATGTGTAGATACTTATAGACTACACAGATTTTCAGATGTTCAGATTCCACAGAACACAGTGTGCAACAACCTCTGTTAGCTTTAGATTAAAAGCAGCCCAAAATGATATGCAAATATTTGAGAATATAGTGAAAGATATAAATCTTGTGATGCTGGTGTTATATTAACAGGATTTTTATCAACCCTTTTCAGAGCAGTACATCCACGGATTCCTGTTCACACACTCAATGAACTTTGTTTAGCAAAGAATTTCAGACTTACTATGTTTGAAGTAACATCAGTAGAACTGATCTGTATACTCAGTTCAAATGCGGAAAGAGATCTTACAACAAAAGTGATGTTTTTATTTGATCAGCACTTTATAAGTGTAATCCACTTCAGTGTTTTACATGAGGGACATCTGATAGAAATTATGTAAAATGTCAGTGTTTTACTCTTCGGCCAAGTGTGTGCATGTTTGTGTGTGTGTGTGCGTGCATGCCATGAGGATGAGCTGACCAATCCCACTGCTGCTTTCTTCAGTTTCCCTCTTCAAGTCCATGTAGTCTTTCCAGGAACCAGACCTGCAAGCTTTCAGGGGAGCTGTAATATTGGCCTGTGTGTGTGTGTGAGAGAGAGAGGGAGAGAGACACGATACTAATTGTGTGTATGTTGAATGGATCGATTGTGTAATTTGATGTGACAGCAGGCAGAAAAAGGAGAGATTAAGTTCAAGAGTTGGCCTGCTCACTTTAACGGCTCAGCTATTAAAAGACCCCCCCTTTACACACATCAATGAATGCTAAAAACACACACATGTCCTCTGTCTTTAATGCTCACTGAACAAGCACTGTTTTGTGTAAAAGCATATAGTGTTTATTATCTGTGTATCTGAATTCTCCTTAATTAATGCACATAGATGTTGGTGGTTGTGTGCAGATGTGGTGAATGTGTGTTTCAGAACCATAAAAAGAAATAACAATGCAAATACATCTTGTGGAATGGATTCAAGAAAGACTTTTCACTTGATTCCTTTTGCTGCCGTACGAGAGGAAAGTTCATTCTAAGTGCTGTGATACTCCTGTTTAATTTAGCATCGCATTACAATGGGGCGTAACTCTGCTGTAGTCTCTAACTTGTATCTTCTTGTGGTTTGCGACTCGCTCCAGCACCTACTTACACTGTTTCTGGATGCGGGCGCCACTTCTTTACTTTTTACTTTTTCTAACGTCCGTTGTAATTTCCTGTCTATTTCCCCTCCTCTCCTGTAGCGTTTGTGTGCTTGTTCCCTTGCTGCTGTTGTTTTCTGTTTCTGCAAACAGATTCCACAGCATTCTTTCCCCCCTGGGAGAATGACTGTGTGCCTTTGAACGCCCCTTTATGCTCTCGCCACAACATACGATTAGTCTTCCCACACGCGTGCACACACACACACACACACACACACACAAAACATGGCAGGGAACAGACACACTCATTGCACCCAAAAGCATACGGACACACACATGCAGAAACAGTGCCACATACAGGAATTAAACATGCACATTAAACACACACACCACCTACACTTTGTTTGAAGGTCTGCCCACTAGGTCCCAGTTGCAGTGCGAGTGTGTGACTGGATTGTTAACTGGTTTGTTCTGGAGTTTTTCCATCTATCAATCTTCTTCCCTCTTCTATTCCCTCACCCACTTCTTAATTCCTTCTTTATTCATTAATAACTTTTCTTTCTGTACAGAGTTTCACTCATGTCAGCTACTTCATTCCACTACTTCCAAGCTGACATCTTAAGATTTTCTTTTTTCCACAATCCAAAAATCAAAAACCCAAACATATTTGATTGACCATTATGTAAAACAGAAGCAAACAAGTTTAAATTTTGACATTTTTGATCCTCAAACCAGATACTGCTTGGAATTTTTCTTTATAAACCGCTTAAACAATTTGGATAGATAGATAGTCAAACTGAATGGCCATTTTGTTTAATTTCATAGTCTAAAACTTCTTCTCATATAGGCAGGGTTATTTTGCCCTACCAGTTAGTGGTGACTGATGAATCCATCCAGCTGACTTAATTTTCAGGCGATATTGAAGCAGTTAGCAGTACCAGCTGCATCAGATAAATATGCCTAAGTTCACCTACAGCAACCTATGTGGCAAGGTCAGTGTCATCCACAATTGTCACAGTTTTTTTTGTTACTATTTTTAATGGATGTACTGTACAGGAAGATGATGTCCCATACTTAATCCTGAAGCTCTAATAGACTCATTTCTTTTTCCATGTGGGGAACAACAGATCAATCTGAATCTCAGAAAAATATCAGGACATAGACTCTAAGATCAGAGGCCAGTAAGGGAGTCCCTATTGAGTTTCTTTGGCTGCAATCAGAGTCTTTTAATATTGGGTATCTGCTGATTCCAAATCTGACCTGATACTAATATTTACCAAAATTTTGATCAAATATACTGCATATATCAGGACACATTGATATAACTGCTGTAGACTGCTCAATTTGGTGCAGTTTATTTTTTACAATCTAGTGGATCCAAGCACTGAAGGTTCCAGTTCAAAACTATGAAGCTGAGAGGCTGAAATGATTTATAAAAGTTAGAGAGACTATGACTCCTGAGAAAGATGTGGTGTTGTCAGCTAGAGAAAAGACCTATCACTCTGCTGTAGCTGTTGGAACTACAACACAAAATGTAACAAATGATCTTTTCCAGCTTTCCAACATATTCACCAGACAGGAGATAAGTTTACGGTTCACCGAACCGTTATGCCTGCTACAGTCCTTAGTATTGGCTCAGGACATCTCCAGAAGCCAGGCTATAAACATTGAAATTGTTCATGAATAATTTTCTATTGATCATGATGATGATAGTTAAAATTTGGCCTGGTGTTGGTGAAACTCAGAGTCAATAAGTTTCCTCTGTTATGCATGTTTGGAAGCCAATATTGATGCTGCAGTAAACCAGTATCTGTGTTTTTCTTGCAGTATTGAGTTGACATGTAACATCCAAACAGAAAACAAATTCTCAGTCTTTCCTCCAGAATGTGATTTTGTCAGGTAGAAAGAGTCTGAAACAGCTGCAGTTTTCACAGGAACCTGTGTGAAGAGGTTATATAGGAGAGGAAATATTCACTAAGCTGCTACGGTAACAAATGAGCATGTTTTGTGATTTCTCACAAGGTCGAATCCTCTTATCCCAAAGCTCAATTTGTTAGAATGTGCAAGCTAGCTATTAGCATTTCTTATGGTAATGTATTCATTTGGATGAACCTACTTGTCTTGCACTGAAATGCATTGATTTTCCTCATAGATCTCTTCTTGGCACTTCAAATGTTTGGATTTGCTTAATCTGATCAAAAAGTCACATCAGAATCAGGTCAGACCAGCATATTGGCTGGGCCTATGTGTGTTCAGGGAGAAAAAAACTGGGGTTAGATGTTGCACAGTAATAATATCTGACTTGTATTAAAGGTCCAGAATTAGTAAGCTGATATAGCAGGCACAGTAACAGACACTGACAATACCAAGTGTCTGAGGCAAGTTTCTGCATAGTGTTATGTTCCCATCTGTGACCTGTCTGGTTCAGGCACATAATGGATGTGGTGTGTGTTTGTGTGATGTCAAGCCCCCTAGATAGATCTGGTTTTGAGGATCAGAATCAAAGAATTCAGGAGGGTGAGAACACATTTAGCATTCAAATCTGTGTTGAAACCCAAAATGTGTGTGTATGTTTCCTCACAAGCACATAGTGTCTTATGTCTGCCTTTCCCATCCACTCCCATACCACTCTTATCTCACACCCAACTTTATCTGGTGAAGCATAATTCAAGCCCAGGTCTCCAGCCTATTTATTTCATCTGATGGAGAGTGCTTCACACAGCCTAGCCCTGTGGAAGGCATACTTAATGTGTGTAAAACCTTTCGCAGATTATCATCTGATGCGTCTCTAGCAGCTTCTCCCCTCTGACATCTTCTACCAACAAATCCCCCTCTGCCTTAAAGCACTTTTTAGACCAATGAGATCCCAAGATGACAAAAGAAGATCAAATTCTTTGCAAATACAATGGCTGCCATTTTCTCCACTGAGCTATTTTCTTGAAAAGAGGAATAGTAAAACAAACAAACAAACAAACAAAAATTAAGGAAACCAGAAATTCTAGTGCAACAAACTTTATATAATTCTGAATTTGTCAATTGAAAATTTGTTTTCCAACTTGGAATTGTATTAGTCAAAATAGTTTCTGTATATTCTATTTGATTGATGCATTGTGGGTTGTTTGTAGTCTTAACATTGCAAGGCTACTTCAAGTCTAATTTTAGTGTTTGTCTTAGAGCACTTCTGCCCTAATACATGTGTAAATAGATGCTAATAAACTAAGATATTTCAAAACAACGAGTTAAGTGAATGATCATTTGGACATTTAGTTAACTCACTGTTTAATTACATGACTGAAATCATGGTTATCATTTTCATTAAGAGGTAACTGAACCATTTAAATTGTCCTGAGTTAAATTTGTCATTTGTCATGCTTACCCAATTATACAATAGAAGACATTCTTTGATAGAATTAATCAGGAGATTTCACTCACAATTAAAAAAGGATATTCTTGTATTCCACAAGTAAAGAAATTAATAGAACTCTTTCACTAAGTAGTTGTGAAAGATAAAGTCTGTAATTTATCAGGATTTACTCATTATTGTTGAAGAGAGTAAGCCATAATAAATTTCACTAAAGGCTAGACTAGTTTGATTTGTTGGCACGAGTTGAATTTAAAAAAAGGATGCTTTTATTTCTTAACAACTTGTAATCCTTGTTTATGCCAAAGAATTTAAGTTGGCGTTTTCACAGTGCATGTCTGTTGTGTTCACGGATGCTGGTGTGAACAAGAAGTCTGTCTGCTTCCCTCAACACCTGACAGTGAAGTCATTCATCCATCCACCTCTCCTCCCCTGTTCTCCAGGGAAAGAGGGACAGGAGAACAGAGAGAGGAGGGCCATCAGTCAGTCAGGCAGACTGGCACTCCAGGGGTGTGTGAGCACCCACCGGTGTTGCAATGACAACTGCAAGGCAGCAGGCATGTTTCTGTAATGCACTCTCTTCTCAATCTCACATGGGAGAGGTTGCACTGTGGGAGAATGAGGACCATTGTGCTGGTTGCACTGCAGTGCCACCTGATGCCACCCTAGGGTGACCTGGCTAAGACATTTAACAAAAGACTGTGATTGTAAAGATGCGAGTGAGAGGCACCAGTGGATGTAGGGACAAAGAGAGAGGAGACTGATGACAAAATAATGACAAAATTATTACATCTAACCACTGACATTTATTGACACAAACCGCTGGTATCTTTTGTCAATATTCCCCACACTGCTTAGAAATACAAACAGGAAATGCAGGGTTTGAGGGAGGGACTAACATACAACAGAGGTCCCAGTCAGGCCCCTGGGTGCTCATACTGCTCCACAGTTTTAAAGTGTTACACATGTTGTCTGATCATTGTTTTGTCTGCCAACTAGTGCCCAACCAGTGTGGTATTTGTTAAGGCGGACACCAATATTGAACAGAAAAGTAAGTTATTAAAATAATAATTGATAATGGTAATATAATCATACAAAAAAGGAATAAATAGATTTTTTTCTGTAAGTACTCTATTTTAATCTGTCAATATGTATGCTGATATGTCTGTGATAAACCAATATGGAATGTATTTATTTCTGTTCAGTTCATTTGAATGCCCTTAACACAATTAAGTGTTTGACATATTTACTTTATTTTAAACTCTGAAATGGCACCAAAGCCATCATGGGAGACTTAACTCTCCGTGGAATGTCAGACTTCATAAGTGAGTTAAATTATTCTTTAAAATTCAGTTTGAGCTTTATTTTGAAAGAGCCAGAATCTTGTGATAACAAAGATGTTATTTTAAGAGAAAAGGTGTTCATTGTTGAAACTTACTGAATGAGATCAGATCCTTGGTGTCCTTCATTCTGGTTCATTTGTAAAGTGAGCAGTTTTTCTTCTATTGAGATGCAGTAATAGGTTAATCTCATAGTATTTGTATTTTTGCAAAAACATTTTTCTTGTAATAGTACAGTTTAATTATCAAAATATCATTTTTTGTTGCATTAAATGAAAATTAATTATTTGCATCCAAGAGTAATTTTACCCTTATAGTACTAAAACTTTGTTGAACTAAAAAGTTTTTTGTGATAACATGACAACTTTATTCTCACAATGTTACATTTCTCTCTGAATATTACCACTTTTCAATTCTCAAAATCTGTGATTTTTACAAGACTTCTTCTCTGACTTCGGCCTCTGTCAGGACACTGACAGTTTTAATGTATTAGTCTGTTCTATACCCAGTTGGAATATTGGTAGCTGGTGTCTGTGTCTACGAAGAGGAGTCATCATGTCCACCCAACTCTGCTCTGTACTTGTTTCACTTTCTGTCTCTCTCTGTGTTCACACTGTAGCAGAAATATCATCATTTTTATTTTTACTGCAGGTGGGTGTTTGTTTTTTTAAAATATGTATGGCTCCTACGGCTGCACTCACTCGTCCGTAGTCAGTCCTATTCCCTGCGTCGTGTGTCTGTGTGTGTGTGTGTGTATTCCTTTCCCAATCTCTGAGGTAGAACAGATATGAGCGTAGGAGGTATTTCAAATTGCCTCTCCTCCGTCTTTGTTCCTCACCCCGTCCACCTCTGTTTTTCTCCCCGTCCAGGTGAGACATACACAGTCCAAATAGCTGATATGAAACTTTCCATTTTGCTGGTGATCCCTCTGTGAGAGTGTGTGATGGAGAGGAGGAATGTTTGTATGAAAAACAGGTCCTCTGTTTTTGAACTGAAAGCGTAGTGCAGGTTGGAACAGTCTGCAGCATTTGTGCATCTGCATAACTCCCCCGGTGTGTTTGACTCTGTTGTTATGCAGAGGCAATTAGCACTTGTGTGTGTGTGTGTGTGTGTGTGTGAGAGAGAGCTCATCAGGTTGTGTGTGTAATTCTACAGTATATGTGGCGTGTGTGATGTATTAGTTGTAAAATGTCGACCAGGCCGTTGGGACACTTGATTGAGTTTGAGACTGGTGCTGTGTTTTTTTTTCTCTCCTTTGCTCAACGATATTCATGTTAAAGTTGGATCAATAGATTTTATTTTTAGCTTTCCTCCTCCCTCCCTCTCTTTTTGTGTCCTCTTGCTTACATTCCTCCATCTATCCCCTCCATTCATCCCTCCATCTCTCCCATCCACGCTCAGAAGTGTATACGCTGACTTGTCCTCCCACATCCTGCTTCCAGTGTTGAGAGCTCACACACATTGATCTCTCTCTAATAAGTTGGCCCAAGCCTCAGCATTTCTGCACCTCCCACCCTCCCTTTCCCCTCTGCTGAGTGAGGTAGAGAGGGAGAAAAACCTGTTGGGGTTTAGCTCCCATACGGTTCCACAGGGCCATGCTATGGTGCACTGCACTAGGCTTGGGAATGTGAGAGCTGTGACTGATACACACCGACAGCTGCATCAGATCTGCACACACACACACGCACGGAATCCTTGCAGCAACCGTCTGATACGTTGTCTGGCTTTGCTGTGCTGCAGTTTGAACAACACAAGCTGTGATATGAGGCATAATATCACACACGCGCACACATAATCCCAACTCCCACAACCTTGTAGCACCTTGCTGATAATGCAATATGTCAATGCTCAATGTGACACACACACACACACACACACTGATATGGATGTGGACATTGGTCACCGTATCAGGTTCCATAATGGAGGTGCATCGGGCGATAGAGATTAGCCAGTGTTAATATCTCACTGTTTGTACCTGTGCATCAATTTTTCTTCAACACACAGACAGAGGTTAACCTTTCTGTCAACAGAGGCATGTCGAACCATTACAGTTTTAACTATGAACAGACACACATACCGTAACACAAACAGCCCAACACCTAAGACAGGATGATATGGGCTTAGAGTGTTTTAATATGTCTAAAATGCAGTCATCAGAGGTCTATCTATCAGGAAAGTTTTATTGCTGCAGTGGTTAACAGATAATGAGTAGTTTCCAGATGTAAGTGTTTGTAATTGTGTGAGTTTAGAGTAGGGAGTTGTTGAAAAGCCAGAGTGTTTTCCCCAGTGAAAGTGATAAACAGAAAAATCATGCACATTATTTGCTTCAGTAAACACACTTCAGCTTCATAAATGCCTTAGGAATCCCTTTCCTTGACTTTCATTAGCTGTGTGAAATTGCAGAGAGGCTGATAGTAGGTGTTTTACTATTCACTTATTCATCATTATATTTTTAAAGCTGTTTTCAATTGCAGGTAGCATTAACAAGGTCTTACACCTCTTAATTTTGTCTTCAGTCAGTCAGGGATGCAGTTAATGTAAGCGACATCCTTTCACTGTTATTTTAGGGTAAGTAACTGATAAATCTAACATCAGATGAAAGGTTAAAACACTGATCTGTGTTTTGGGGAACAGATGGTATACCTGACTCTTGTCTAAATGTTGATTCAACATGAATTACATGAAGCTTTTATTAAAGGCCTGGTCATACCAGAACATGGTACAGTGGAATTAATCTGTGTATTTATGCTGGATGATCAGGTTAGTGCTGGTCTCTCCACTGATCTCTAGTCTTCTGTTCGCTCCCCCTATTTTCTTCAACATTCTTTCATTAAAAATGAAGCGAAAATGAAGGTCTCCAAGCTAATGAGCCTGCTGATGATTACTTTGTTAGCTTAGCTCTATTGCTAACAGAACAGTAAGCTCTGTTTATTCAAAAGACGTATTTGTACCATCAACTCTTGTCTCAAAGCTATCTGTAAACCATTGTTCTTTTGTGGAGCAATTTTAACACCAACAGAAGTTCAATAAAAGTGAATGTTGCAGTAAAACTAGCTAATGGGCTACAGTTGCTTCCTGCTTCGTTTTGAACTCTGGCTCTCCCTTGAGCAAATCCACTCTGCGGTTTTGAATGCTGATATGATCAGGCCATTAGGCTTCAAATGATATTTCTAAAATGTCACTTTTTCAGAAACATATTGTTTTTCTTCTTTTTAGCCACATTATCATGAATATTTTATCTAATGGGGTTTACATGGATTCTAGGGGTTAGGCAATATGGATATAATCCTTTTGTCATAGTAATTTGATAATGCAATGCCAATATACAGTATGTTGTGATACAGTAATTTTAAGTTTAGAAACAATTTATGGACTCAATAATCAGGTAGGTATATCTGTTTATGGTTGATCCAGTAAATTGCATACCTGTTAATCAAGGTACTTTTAATCAGACTGATGGAAAAATCATGTGAAAATCCAAAATTTCTATAATGTATCACTGCCCAGAATGGCCCTAATAGCTAATGGATTTTATATGCACAGGTGACTTACAGCCAATGCTGGACTGGTCATTGAACTTAAAACGGGATATTGATCAGGCACTTATTAGCTTTTGACATGATCACAGCAGTATGTAGAGGATGTTGTAATCTGCCTATAGAGAGAAAAGTTTAAGTTATGCTACAAAGATGAGAGGTGAAAAGGAGAGCTGCTGTCATGTGATACTTCACACCCAGCAGTGTTCGTGTGTGTGTGTGCTACAGTACATGACTGAAGTGAGAAACATCAATATAGGCAACATTCCTTTAAGCCAGTATTTTGTAGTGGATCTCCTCAAATGTCTCTTACTCTTTTGTGTGACAGTGAGTAACACACGGATAGGTCCAGTGGTAACTGCTGTACTATTTTATGTATTTCCCTGATTACACACCTACTGTTGATTCTTTTAATCGGTTGAATTGGAAAAAGACAAAATACTTGATTACCATATTATTTTTAATGTATTTTAATTTTTGTTTTAAGTGATTCACTGATGTTTTGGTGACCTTTGTGTCAAATAAAACCACAGGTATGTGTGTTTATTTATCTTTATGGATCCTGTATGTACTCAAAAGTAAACTGAATTCCTCTGGTATTTTTATGAGTGTTGATACACATCAGAGGTTGTGTTGTCGCTGTTTTCAGATATAGTGTCATTATCACTGATAAGCAGAGGCCATATACTGCAGCGGCTGCTTTGCACCACTGACAGATCCATTTCCAGCTACCGAGCCTGCACCACACTGTTGTATCACTGCATCACCGCCCTCACAGCTGAATCACCCCAAATGACCAGAAATGGACACTCTATGGCTCTGCCATACATAATTTTTCCTACATATTTCTTTGGTGCAGTACATTCCCCAGATCATCAGTCAAACAGCAGTTAAAGATTGAATTTAATATTGACACATGTGGGTTAAGCTGTAATCCACCTGCCTTGCAGGTTATCTACAGGTCATGTCACTCAGATCATAAAAAGATAACATACTGGGAAGACAGAGAGAAGTGAGTGAAATCAGATGTGTTAGTTTAGATAAGATCAAAACATCTTATCATATCACTGAAGCCACCTGGAGGAGGATAATTGAGGAATTTGTCAGGAGACATTTAGAGCTGACGTACTTATACGTTAGTTATGAGCCTATGTGCTGTAGCTTTTAAACTTTCAAAACCTAGACTTGACTAAATTTTGATTCTTGTCAGACAACTTTTATGAACATATGTGATGAGCAGGGTTGGAAAGAGAGATTGAATTTACAAGTAAGTAAACAATGTAATTACCAGTCTACTGATTCAAGAACAAGGTTGTTCTTCACACACATGCCCTTTGAACTCAATAACACTAAACCAGTTCACTTCCTTTGCCAGCATTCTGTGTTTCTGTGTCAGTCAGTTTGCCCCAACAAGCTTAAATAACATGTCCTTAGCACCTCTCTGCTTGTTGCTTTAGGTGTGTTGGGTTGTTGGTGGCAGCTGTTTGTGAACTTCATTGATCTGCTCTTGTATCTTTTAGCACAAGATGACTCCACTAAGCCTGTGTACAAGGTCCCCAATGAACACAACACTACATGTACACAGACACACACACACACACACACACACACACACAGACAAAATGAATAATTTTATTTTTTACTAAGCATATTATGTATGCATATGTGACTGCACTGTCAGAACAGCTTGTAATCGCTTATCTATATTCAACTCAGTGCAGCTAGAATTCATACTCTCTCTCTCTCTGTCTGTCTTCCACTCATACTCACACACACACACACACTTAAGATGCAGATGTAGCAGCAACAATCAGTAGTGCAAGTAGCAGTGGCCTGTGTGAGGGGGCTGGCTAAATCAAAGGAGATTGATTAAATCAGTCATCTAGGTGTGTGTGTGTGTATGTGTGCACATTTTTACCAATGACACCCACTTGCTTTAAGATAGATGGGCATCATTAACTTTAAATTGATTCTAACACACACCTTGCATTCCCTCCCTCTCACTCCCTTTCCTTGTCACTTTTCTGGTTGAAATGTATTCAGAGGTGATCACACTCCCAGTGATAAGTAAGCAGTGCAGTTAAAGACATGAGTGTAGCAGGTGAACATGTGAGATACAGTGGGACTACAATCAAACTCTCGCAGTAGGTTGTGTGGAAGCCAAAAGTTAATCTTCTCAGCTCAGAATGCAGGAAAGAGCAGTTAAGGCTGAATAGATAAAGCTTAATAGTGTCTGATGGCAGAGATAGTAATTTAGGGTGTTGTATGAAAGAAAAACAGAGCTCTACTTGAAAACAGTTAAAATACCTGTGTTGTGTTTGGCAGTCATGAAAGTTTAAAAGCCCTCTAGTTTCATGGCCTTCATCAGGATGGTCAAATAAAGGTTACAGAGCTAAAAACATGCTGGTAATAGTTTCTTTATTCTAACATTTAAATACCCAAATGAAATAAAGGCTTTTAACACCATTTTGGATGTTAAAGACCTGAGATAGTGAGGCCCCATTACACCATATAAATCACACCATGAATCTTTATGAACTATGTGCTGCTAGAAGCTTAGTAAGGTAGGGAGTACTTGCGGTGCTGGGTGGTAAATTGCTGTAGCTGGTGAGCTAATGGCTAACACACTAGCCAGCCGCAAACATACAAGTGCAACCCAGCCACTATAGCATCACTGAGCTTCTTTCTTTTGTTTCTGCTGTTATATATAGCATCATGATATGTATACTTGATGCATTAATATAGCCCAGCCTCTATGTTGCCACATAGAACACAATAGTCTTGAGATTGCTTCAAAACACAGTATATCCACTAGAAAATATTTTCTATCTTAAGACTTTTATTGAGAGCAGAGCCTCAGTCTACAGGGGGGTTAGTGTGTGTGTGGTACACCATGGACAAGTATTATTCACTTGGATCAGTGGAGAAGTAGTGGGGGATTTTGATGGGGGATCTCAGTGTGTTTGTCTGCAAATTTGTGATTTGTGTATGTGTGTGTGTAGGCCCAGTAAAAGCAGCAGGGGTGAAGATACCTGAGGTCCTACAGAGCAGAGGCTGAACAAACAGTCATCTTGCTTTGCCCTAAAAACATGAAATCCTCTGTAGATGAGACCCTTCAGCCTGTGCCCAGAATCACATCAGCTCTCTGCATTTCTGGACAGCAGGTCCAGGCAGACCCCATCGTATATAGTAAACTTCTGTAGAAGGAAAGTTGAAGGTTTCTGTGTGACATCATGGGAATTCATTTGAAGATCACTGGAATACTGTCAGGACATTGTGGCCTGATCTAGTGTAGTACACACTTAGTCAAATAGATTGCCAAATTATTGAGGCTCACAAAAGCTTATTAAAGCTGCACTGCATGATATTATTTTGGTATTTCTGTATTAGTAAATACAAGTAAAATGTATCCCGTTTCCATTTCTGTTTTCATATTTAGAGGTGCTACAATTAGTTGAGCAACAGAAATTAAATCAACAAATATTTTGAAAATATTATTAAAAAATAAAAATGTAATAATCTGCTTAATCTTACTTAGAGTTAAATTACAGCAGAGTGAATATTTTGGGTGTTGGACTGTTAATTTCAACAAAACACAACAGTTGATGAAGTCGTCTTTGGCTTTAGATTACTGTTATGAGCACTTTTCACCGTTTTATGGCGAACTGTAGGCATGACTTCACACCAGGGCTAGCCTCTGTTTCACCAGCTTCTCTAGCAGTAAAGGGTCCATATCCATAAAACCCACCAGCACTATCGTATAACAACTTCTACAGCCTCCAGTCTTCTCTGTCCTGCTACTATTACAGACATGTCTGAACTAAGCCAAACCCCTCCACTCTCTCATGGACTCACCTCCTCTGTCGAGCTGTGAAGTTTAGCCTGTGACCATCTAGGGTTTGTGTGAAATGGTGTTTGTTAAATGCCACTAAAGAGATAAATACTGAATAAACAATAATTTAAGATGAATGAGCTTTTCTCATTTTGGAACAGAACCCAGATGTTTTGGTTTCACTTAGTTTTTTAGAAGCCAAACAATCAAAGATTTCATTTAAAATACTCTGTAGGTTAATACATCTTTTAGCTGTAGCCCTGGCCCCAGCCATGTAAACTGGGTGAACCATACCTGTCTCAAAGAGTCTTCCTTCCTTTACATGAGATCACCTGCTGATTCCTCGTCTCACTCGTTCTCATCAGAAATTTGGGACTGTAGTGGCACAGGAGGGTCTGAAGGATCTTTTCTTTTGAAATATGAATCGATAGTTCATTAGTTTTTCACCAAAGGTCCAAATGAGAGTACTTGTGGTGTGGACACAGGTAGATTACATCCCACGCAGGATTGTCCCCATCTTGCGTTGTTATGACGACAACAGCCTCTCATTGGCTCTCCACTCTAATCACTCTATCTTCCTCACTCACACACACACACACACACACACCAAACTCATACACTCCAAAAAAAAAAAAAAAAAGATTGTAAAATGCGACTACATGGTCAAAGTCTGGAACCCTGTATGTCATTTATCATCAGTGAGGTGAATAGTATTTTCTTGAAGACAAAGCAGATAAATGCTTTGTCTTTTATGTAACCACTGTGTCACTGAATCAGTCATGTTATTCTCCTGTTTTACTCTGACAAAAGACAGCTGCAGCCCTCTGAGCCCTTGCTACACTACTGGTGACCTCAGATTCTGATCTGGGACCAGTTCAGTCACGTATTCCACCTCAGCTGCTGGACTGACTTGAGTCATGTGGTCACAACACCCCCTGAAGGGACAGACCTCTTCCAGAATGATGTGGGAAGAATTGACCAAGGATCGAGTGTCTTTTGGAGACAAATCACTCATTACTCAGTGTCCTGTCTTCTTGGAAATATTTGCCTCAGACAGTTTGATCATTATCTCAGCATATCTGCAACCAGACAGACCATTTGATGTTTGATTATTTAGCATCAGTAAGTCAATATTTCCATCAGAATGAGGCTAATACTTTCTTGGGCAGAGTCAGTCTTTTATTTTTTAGGGAACCTCAGTCATTTACACCTGTGGCTTTTAACATTGCTCAGCATTGCAGAAGACTGGAAAGAGACAAGCGTTGTGCACAGTCAATGAGATTTTTTTCATAATGTATTCATTACAGCCTCGTAGAGCTGCTAGAATGGCTATAGATGCTTTATTATGTTTAATTATATATTTCTATATATTATGTATTTTTTTCACAATGGACATCATTTTGACTTGTCTTGGCTGGAAATATAGGCCTTGTCCATTTGTCAAGGAGAATAAACTTAATCCCTAACAATGAATTGTAAATAATCGAAATTAAATGTATTTCTTGTTTTGGAGAATTTAGGTACTGCTACTCTGCTAAGCTAAGGCTAGCTAATGCCGTTTTCTCTGTATAGTATGTAGTTAAATCATTTTCATATTACATTGACCATCACCATAGTTTCCTTGTTTTTTTTGGGCATGATTGTGGTCACATGTAGATGTTGGCTATTTACACAAATTGACTATTTACACAAGTTCAATCTAACTATTTCATTATCAGCGTTGAACAAGTTCTATCAGTCAAACTTTTTTTTCCAGTGGCACAATTCACAGCAGGTTGCAGAATCATGATGCTTGTAACCAGAGAGCTTTCTATTGTTTCCCCTCACTCTTAGGTGTAGAGTGGAAATGCGTCATGCAATAATGTGATAAAGAAGATTATATCTTCATGCACTTGAGTTTTTTTTTTTCTGTAATATCTTTTAGTCATCTCAAAAAGCACTGACGTAATTGGTCCACTAAGTGGATTTACTAAGGCACCAGAGTGAAGCATTTTCACTGTCACCTGTCCAAGTGCTTTAGCTCAGTGATTATTTGGGAGATTGAGGGCTGAGTGGGGGCATTCCCAAAGTTATTTTCACAAGGCCATGCAACACTCATGCCAGGTCAATATATGTAGATTGGCTGGGTTATGAAATTGGGATTATATTGGCCTTTTTCTGGTTTTAGTGGATGTTACACCACAAAAGCTGCTCTTATTGCCTGCTCAAGTGTAAGATTTGTTTACCACATGCACGCACACACACCTAATAGATCTGCTAGTTTAATAATTTCAGCGTGCTTCTGTTCTCCTCCGCTGTACACTTTGTCTCTCTCTACTTATTTTCCTTGCTTTTATTTCAACACTGTTTGGCTAAATGCTGTCTTTGTCCCCCTTGTGTGTGTGTGTGTGTGTGTGTGTGCGAGCGCAAGAGTGAGTTAGTAAACTTGATTGAGCTAATCTCATCTCGCGTGATAAAGCTAAGGAAGTTAATCCCTTAAAACGGGGTAAAAGTCATTTCTGTGTATGTGTGTGTGTTTATATGTGTGTGTGTTGCAAACATCATCTGTCCCTGTGTTTGTGTCACTGTTGGTGCTATTGAGCAGAACTCCCATCCTCATTCAAATTCAATTAACACTTTCTGTATTCAGTATTTTCCTTAAAAGAACCTTCTGTTTATCCACAATATTGCTGTTAATCTGGAGTATATCCAAACTATATTTATATCCAGACCATATACAGTGTATGTATATCCCTGAATGATCCCTGAATATCAGTGTTAGCCCACAATAATAATCATAATAATAATAATCTTCCAGGATTTTTTTTCTCCCAGAATCAGACAAAAATAGTTTTTATTCCAGGTTAGTCTCAGAGTCAGAGTCATTTTTATGACTTAGGAAATATAGTTTTTATAAAACACAACCTCATATCCCAGAGTATTAAAGTTCCCTTTTCAACAGTTTCTCCTCCTCCTCCTCCTCCTTGTTGTTTTGTTGTTGTCTGCTTTGTCTTTTTAAGCATGGTCTTCTTCTTTGGCCTGTACCCCCCCCCCCCCCCCCCTTTTTTTTTTTCTGTCCTCTTCTCCTTCTTCACTCCATCTTCTCATCATTACCCTTTTCTTCTACTGCCTCTTCTTGTTTTGCCCTCTTCTCCTTCATCTTCCTCTTTTTTCCTGTCCTCTTCCTTATTTCCGTCTGTGTTTTTTCTGTTCAATTTCACTTGTTTTCCTGGCCTCCTTCTCTGTGTCCCTACTTTTCTTCCTCTTTTCTCCTTTCCTCTCCTTATTCTTTTCTTTCCTATTATCTTTCAGTTCCTCCCCCTTCTACTATTTCTTCTCCTCCTCTTCCCTTTTTTGTTTCTCTTCTTGCTTTTCCTCTTCCTCTTGCTGTCGTTCTTCTTCGTTGTCATTGTCTTCATTCTCTTTTTCTGTCTCACTGTTTTTCTTAAATCATAGACTACACATACACTATTATATTAAATATCAGGAAATAAATGCAGTAAATGGCAGCGAATCTACTGAAATCATTTAAACACCACATGAAGCACATGATTTCTATCCCAAATATTAGTTGTGTTGGAGAGTGTAAGAGCACAGGGACCCTCAGGTTTAATAAGCAAAGTGAGAGGACTCTTATTAAAATAATTGGTAAGGGGGGTGTTGCTGGTGGGTGGTGGTGTGCAGTGCAGCTGTATGCTGATGGCTGCACTGGTTGATTGGATACTGTCTGAGGCAGCCTTTATTCCATTACAGATATTGACACAAAACTGGCCTGCCTGGCACTAAGCTGTGGCCTTCCTCTTCCTCTTCATCCTCTTGTGTGTGTGTTTGTGTGTGAGAGAGAGAGACTGCAGTCATTTCTTAGTCTTCAATATCTTATCTTCTTATTGTATTATTTTCCTCTCACCTGGGCCTGTATCTGACTTTCTCATGTGCTCAGATTTTTTTTTCTTTCCCACACTCTGGAGTTGTGTTTATGTTATGATTCTCATATTTCAGCCTCTTTCTCTCTCTCTCTCTCTCTCTCTCTCTGCGTAATGTTTTCTCATGCTCTCTCCACCTCCACCTCTTAGAGGTTCTCACCACTTGTTGAATCAAGCCTTGTCTTTTTCTTTCTTTCTCTTATTTTTCCTGCGTAGTCTGTCTTTCTCTGTCACTGACTTTTGTGTCTTTCTTGTTGTGCTTCTTTCTGAATATCTTTCTTTCTGTTTTTCTATCTGTCTGTCCCTCTCTCCGTCTTACAGTCTTCTGTCCATCACATTCTCCAGCCAGTTATTGTCACAGCTGTGTTTTCTCAGTCAGATGTCGATGATAAGTTTGCTGAACAGTGTGTCCCCCAGCTCATGTGTGTCTTTTCTGTGTGTATGTGTGCGTGTGTTTGTGTGTGTGTGGGGGGGCTGGTACAGGGCAGTGCCATGGTGGTGCCTTCCCACGTCCCAACCAAGCACGTGTGAGAGGCAGAAACAGACAGAGAGGCGAACACTGCAAACCATTGTGCATAAATGTCTTTTCTCCCTCCTTTCCTCCCTCAGTCTCACCCTATTCTCACTGGGACTCCATTGTCCGTTCCCTGACCATAGCTTCACTTCGTCATAGATTCAGTGCCATTATTTGAAAATGAAAAATAAGCATACACGCTACACCTCCCCATTCTACACCCAGGAGTTTATTAAAGATATATAAAAAGTTTTGTTTGTTTTTTTTTCAAACTGCCATCTCTCTTTCAATCCTCCTTGTACTGTGGGCGCTAATTAACACTATTTAAAACCCAGCATTTGAAGAATAATAATTTGTTGACTTCTTTTGTAGTTCACACGGCCAGGTTAAGTTAATTACATGGTTAATTTGGTTCAGTATCTTTCTATGAATGGTCTCAATTCCTATGCTAAAAAGAATGATAAAGTAAAAATCCCCACTGGTTTGCACTTGCTCAGCAAACTTAAAATTACAAGGTTTGATCAAAAAGCTCTGAGACTGCCCCATAACCGGCAAAAACTATACCTGGTTTAAATTTGGCTGCCGCCTCCTTTGAAGCTGTCACCTTGTGCAGAGATACACCACTCCAGGTGCTACTGCCGCGTTTGAAATGCTCTCTGGAGGTCCCATTCTGTATGTCAAATATCGTCTGTGATGCGCACTGGATCTCCTCCACTGTGTCAAAATGGCAACGTGTCAGGTTGAATTTCATTTTGGGGAGGAGAAAGAGGACATAGGGAGCCAAATCTGGCGCGTCGGGAGCAACTATTGTGCTGGTGCGGCCAAAAAAACTTGTGTTTAAAAAAAAGAAAGAAAAAAATGATGGCGCTCCCAATTGCCATCGCACCAAAGGTCATTTGCACTGAATGTCAGTGCTAACAGTCTGATACTGGCAGGTGAATTCATGTGCACAGTGTCAGAAAAAGCCAAGAATGACGCACCCTCTCTCATCTTGGAGACTGCAAGCTCTTCCACTGTGATGGATCTCATGGATTTCGACATAGTGCTGCTTGTGCTCCATGGTGACCAAGTCACAAAAATACATGTAATGCAGGTCCAGATGTTGATCACACAATGATTAGAAATACTGATTTGCCAAAGTTATTTCTTGCACCTGCTGCATGCATGTTACTATGCCACGTTCCACTCGTTCACAGCAGGAACACTGAGGACAGCAGGACTCTGAGCTTTTTTATTGCACCTGGTATAAGAGCTTGTGTTATCTACTGATGATTGGGATACATTTTTATATAAACAGTGCAAACTGGGCAGTCAAATGTATTGTTATTTATGCTATATAAGCCTGGTGTCTTTTCTGCTGTCAGGTCTGAGAGCATTTAGAGGAGTTGGTGTCATAATAACTGATGTGGTGATGTGTGTCAGCAGGTAAATGCAAGTCAGGGGGCCACAAAGAACTTTTATGAACATGTGTTAACTGGAATGATAGCAGGAACTAACTGATACATTATGCAGCTTTTAACAGATTACTTTTGCATTGCTTATTTAGCCTAGTGCCTGTTTTTATGAATCCCACAAAATGGCATAAATGCCAAAATGGTGAAACAGCCGTAGAGCAGGAGGGGATCCCCCCCCCCCCATTTATTTTTACTCTGCAAGTCATAATGTGTGTCTTTGAATGTGTACTATGCTGAGCTCAGTGTGGTTTGAGTCACAGTACACTGCTGTCAACCATGTCACCTGAACAATTCCCCTAATGGGATTCTGTCCACCAGAGCAGCTCTGCACTGACTTGACACCCTCGCCGTTCACTGCAGTGTCCTCATTCAGACTCCTTCCCTGTGTGTGTTTGTGTGTGTGTGTGTGTGTGTCTGTGTGTCTGTGTGTGTGTGTATACTGTGTGGGATGGATGGTAAAGAGAGCTTTATGGCAGCATGTTTAGAAATGTGTCTGAAGTGATGGACCACACTTATTGAATAGTGTGCTTTTGTTGTTATTATGTCAGAAGTCTGACCAGAGATGCCAGTGTGGTGTGGGAGAATTTCTATCAGTCTGAGAACCTTCTATGAGGGCTTTCTCACCCTGCCTTAAGGAGGTGCTAATCCTCTTGAAACCATTTGGGACTTTAAGTGGACAGTTTATTCTAAAACTCCATTGTCTAAGTGCCATTTCAGAGGCCTTTTCACTCTGAGAGTCCTTCTGTATTTGAGGTGATTTCTTAAAAATTCTGTGTACATAGGGTTAGGGTTAGCCATGCAGACAATTGCCGTTTATTCCTTTATACACAGCTCTTCTCAAACAAACAAACCAGTACACCCATATCTGTTCTAGAGGGTTTCAAGGGTTCACTTGGTTCCTAGTGGCAAAAACCTGACCTGAGACCATGTTCTTCTGCCACCTTAAAATGAATTTCAGCTTTGACCCTAAACGTGCTGACCTCAACAACGCACATCCAGTTGGATTCTGGCATTGATGGAAGGCATAACTTTTGACTTTTGAATTTCTATGTGAAGCAAAAAGGTGGAAAAGTTCATCTGAACCCCCAGAGTCCTATAACACTACTTTCCCTCCAGGATGTGAGTAAAAAATAAAAAATTAGAAGTGACACTGATAGTAGGTTAGAAAACTAATAATAATGTCAGCCTTTCCAACCGTGGCTGCATAACCATACAAGTTATGCAGTATAATACAATTATTTGGCTGAAGGCAGTTTCAAAAGCAAATCAATATCAGCGCTGGCCTTCAAAACCGCATATGGCTTTAAACCTTAGAAGGAAGGACAAAGAGTGATGGAAGTGAAGGATCTGGAAAGAGCAGGAGAGCAGTTTGCCAGCAGAGCTGAATGCACCCAAGTAAATATGGGTTTTCTTAATGAGGCAACAGGAGAGTGCACCTGCTGCTCACACTCACTCACTCACACACACACACACACACACACACACACAGTCCACAGGTGAATATCAGAGTGTTGCTGGATCTGTGGCTTTTTCCTGTGGCAGTGGTCAAGACGTGGCACTAATACCAATGTGCAGCTGCCAGCCTGCCATTGGACCAGATTACTGGAGCGAGAGAATGAGGCAGCAAATGGACAGAGAGAGAGCGAGAGAGCAAGAGAGAGAAAGAGAGAGATTCATGTTGTCACTGTAGTACAGCATTAGTGCACGTCTGTGTAACTGATGTGGAGAAGATAGAGATGAGGGGAAGAAGTTACACTGTGTGTGTGTGTGTATGCTTAATTTGTCTTCTGGGAAATTGTAGCTATTTGACCGAATACTCATATTAATGTAACTGAAACTCTGGAAGATAATTAATGTATATTGCACAACCTAGAGTATCTTTCTTTGAAAAGGAGGTTGTTGTTGGACCGATGTTTTTCCACTTTAATGTATGCTTTGGTGCGTGAGTGTGTACTGTAATTCACTGCGTGTCTTTGCTCCCCCAGTAGCACTAACATTAGACAGGTGTGAAGCCTCCATCATTAATCACTAGCCATTCCTCCACTGTTCACAGCTGCACTCTTTCATTCTTCTCTCTTCCCTTCCTCCATCTTTTTTCTTCCCTCCCTCCTCCTGAATGCACAGTTAGAATCTAAATTCAGCTCACATCGTAGGGTGGATTCTGTACATAGTGCCAAACTTCCTAACTCCCCCTCCCACACACACATTAACCCATTCTCTTTTGTCCTTTCTTTTTTCTTTACCTTTCTTTGCAATCTGTCCATCACTGCCACGCTGCTTTCTTCAGACACCTCCTGCAGCTTTTCCTGCCTCTTATTCTTCTGTCATTCTATCATCCGTCCATCCATCCTTCCTTCTTTTCTTCCTTGTGTTTGTCCAGCTCTGGGTCAGTGTGAGAGAGGCCCTAAGGGTTGGCATGGCAGCCTGGCACATGCACACAAGAACTCCTGATTAGCCCCCTGGGGTGCCCCACAGGAGTATTGGGAAATCTTTATTTACTGTACATTCTTCCACATCTCACTCCTTCAGCCTCTCTCCTTTTGAAGTTTGTTTTTGGATTCTATTTTACAAATGCAGTTCTGCTGTTCGTGGGGGTCTATATTTATCAGACTTCTAGGAATTACACTGAATGCTCTGAAGAGCCAGCTTAGTAGTAAAAGAGTTCATTGCTGAGTGTGATGAAAAAGACATTTATCACATGACCTACCCACTTGTTTGTAAGAATACCCTTTAATGGAGATTTTACACATGTGTTACTGCTTATGTGAAAAAAGTTGTATAATACCTTTTGTGGCTCCAGAGGGAGCTGTGTCAAATTGAATAAATTGCTGCAAGTGATGTCATTTGAGTCAGTGTGGCCTGGGTCTGAAGACTACCATTTTGACAATGAGACAAACTCAAACTGTGCAGTTAGAGAAAGAAGGGAGCTCAACAGACCTCTGTAGCTCGTTCCTCATCTCTGCTTACAGCTAGTCGCTCAGGGCTACACTAGCCGACATAGCATAACACACTTACATCTCAGACTGAACTGTCAGAGGCCAAGTTGCATTGTCGGTAATGTGAGCATCTTGGGGGTTTTTTTTGGTTTTGTTTTTTTTTACTGTCCATCGTGACTCTGACAAAGGATAAAGAATTACTATAAAATATTTGTTTGATCTACTCACAGCAGCAGTAGCCAATCAGTGTCAAGGCTTTACCCTTCAGGTGCCATATTTTTTATCCTTTTAAAATCATGTTTGTTATGTATCAAGTATGTTATTTAAAACAGTATGTGAATTAAAGAAGAAAATAAACTAAAAGTTAGTTTTATTTGTGTTAAATCATTGATATTTATAGTAGTAATTAATATATATATATTAGAGATAGACTGATATAGTACCGATACTGATTATTAGTAGTCAAGGAGGCCGATAACTGATATTTGGAGCCGATATTCATTTGCAGTAAAAGTGAAAATATTGGCCTCAAAATTTTGAATAATACAAACTCCAACACTTAACTTCGTTTAAATGCCTTTAAGCATATGTTTATTAAACAGCTTTTCAGATTTGCAACATGTTAAAGGTTTTTTTTATCTTAGACAATAGATATCTTTGTTTTAAAATTCTAACAGAAAGTGCAGGGAGCTCCCAGGCTCAGCAGCATGTCTTATAAAGTTTAATGAAAACTTAAACAAATAAATAGCTCCCTAAAGATTTCTACAGTAAATAAAGTTTTCCAAAATTTCAGTATACCTGAAATGTTATTTTATCTTTCACTTATCTTTGTTTTAAGTTCAAACAAAAACAAAAAGTGCAGGGAGTTCCCAGGGTCAGCAGCATCTCCACCTGGCAAAACTTTTTCTCCTCTCCACCGTGTGTGTGAGCACTGCGCATGCACAGCTATCACTGCTGATTGGCTGTTACCCGTGCCGTGGCTCTGTGTGTAACCAATCAGATGGTGTTGTGGGTGGGACAATGCTGGAGACAGAGAAGTGACTGCAGACAGAGAGGCGCGGCTGCATCAGAGCTAAAATAACCCAGTTTTTAATTGACCATCGGATTAAAAAAAAAAGGCTGATGCCGATATGCGTCAAAATGCCGAATATTCGGCCAGGCCGATTATCGGTCTATCCCTAATATATATATATTATATTACCATTTGAATAGGTAAAATTGAAGCACACTTGGCCTCAGGGGACTCAAACAACTCTAACAACTGTCGTTTCAATAGCCTGGAGCTCTAACAGCACCTGGATGACTAAGAATCTTAACAGACATCTAAACTGAAGCATTTAGGATCTGTTGCACAGTTGCAGGAAATTTGATAAATAGCTTTTATTCTTCAGTTTGTCAGTAGGAAAAAAGTAAAGGGGGGGTTAGAATTAGAAAGATGCAGTGTTCTCCCTCCACAACTTTAAAAAAGTCTTTACAACATCAAATTCCTTCCCCCGTCCCACACAGTCTCAGTCCTCACCCTTTCTTCCTTCACTCCTCTAACACAGTCCATCTTTTAGATTAATTGCGCAATGATTCTTTCAAATCCTGTTCTTCCTTCCTTCCCACACAAGTGTGCTAACATGCACTCACACACATAAAAAACAGTAGGAAAAGGTGTGTGTTGAACTCCCCCCACTACCTGTTATTGTATGGATGAATGTTTTGAAAAGGAAGGTTGATGGACAAGAAAGAATACCAACTTATCTGCTTTTTGTCTCCTTTTACTGCACCACTCTGAATCTCTGAGTAATCAAAATCCCCCCCCCCCCCTCCAATTTGCTTCACACACATTCACATACACACAGAGAAATGAAATGAACACACATGCACGCACACTGTCAGGGAGCTCATTAGCTGAAGTGAGTACATGTGTTACTGCTTTTGTGAAAAAGTTGTATAATACCTTTTGTGGCTCCAGAGGGAGCTGTGTCAAATTGAATAAATTGCTGCAAGCATGTCATTTTGAGCTGCGTGGCCTGGGTCTGAAGACCACCATTTGACAATGAGACAAACTCAAACTGTGCAGTTAGAGAAAGAAGGGAGCCAACAGACCCCAGTCGCTCTCATCTCTGCTTACAGCTAGTTTCAGGGCTACAATATCACATGCATAGTATGAATATTAATTTCACATCTCTAGACTGAACTGTCAGAGGCTGTTGTATTGTTTGTAATGTGAAAAGATCTGGGGTTTTTTGTTTTGTTTTTTTACTGTCCATCGTGGACTCTGACAAAGGACAAAGAATTAATATAAAATATTTGTTTGATCTACTCATAAGTGGTAGTAGCCAATCAGTGCTCATGCTTTTACCCTTCAGGTGCCATATTTTATCCTTTTTAAAATCATGTTTGTTATATATCAAGTATGTTATTTAAAACAGTATGTGAATAAGAAGAAAATAAACCAAAAGTTAGTTTTATTTGTGTTAAATCATTGATATTTATAGTAGTAATTAATATATATATATTAGAGATAGACCGATATAGGGCAATCGATAATTACTATTGCGGAACATGAGGCCGATAACTGATATTTGGAGCCTATATTCATTTGCAGTAAAAGTGAAAAATATTAATCAAAATTTGAATAATACAAACTCCAACACTTAACTTCGTTTAAATGCTCTTAAGCATATGTTTATTAAAACAGCTTTTCAGACTTGCAACAGTTAAAAGGTTTTTATCTTAGACAATAGTATCTTTGTTCTTAAAATTCTAACAGAAAGTGCAGGGAGCTCCCTAGGCTCAGCAGCATGTCTTATAAAGTTTACGAAACTTAAACAAATAAATAGCTCCCCAAAGATTTCTACAGTAAATAAAGTTTCAAAATTTCAAAAGCATACCCGAAATGTTATTTATTTTCACTATCTTTGTTTTAAGTTCAAACAAAAACAAAAAAAGTGCAGGGAGTTCCCAGGGTCAGCAGCATCTCCACCTCTGGCAAAACTTTTTCCTCTCCACCGTGTGTGAGCATCCAGCATGCACAGTTATCACTGCTGATTGGCTGTTACCCGTGCCGTGGCTCTGTGCGTAAACTCAATCAGATGGTGTTGTGTGACAAATGCTGGACAGAGAAGTGACTGCAGACAGAGACATGCTGCTGCATCAGGAGCTGTAACAACCCAGTAGCTTTTTACTGACCATCGGATTAAAAAAAAAGGCTGATGCCGAGTGCGTCAAAATGTCAATAATATTCAAGCCAGGCCGATTTATCGTCTATCCCTAATATATATATATTGCAGGCTGACTCATTTGAATAGGTAAAATTACACACTTGGCCCTCAGGGGACTCAAATAACCTCTAACAATTGTCGCTTTCACAGCCTGAGCTCTAACAGCACACCTGGATGACTAAGAATCTTAACAGACATCTAAATCAGCACGATCTGTAATAGTTGCAGGAAATTTGATAACAGCTTTTTATCTTCAGTTTGTCAGTAGGGTGCAAGGGGGGGGTTGGGAATTTTAGAAAGATGTGCAGCCTCCACAACTTCTTTAAAAAGTCTCACAACATCAAATTCTTCCCTGTCCCATACAGTCTCAGTCCCACCCTTCTTCCTTCACTTCAACATGTCCATTTCGATTATAAATTATGAATGATTCTTTTCAACCTGTTCTTCCTTCCCACACAAGCAGTTAACATGCACTCACAATATGCTAAAAACAGAAAAGGTGTGTTGAACCCCCTACTACCTGGTTACTGTATGGATGAAGGTTTTGCGTTGAAGGTTGATGGACAAGAAAGAATACCAACTATCTGCTTTTGTCTCCTTTACTGCACCACTTGAATCTCTGAGTAATCAAAATCCCCTCCAATTTGTTGGCCATCTGCGCTGGCACAGAAGAATGAATGAACACAAGGCGTAACGCACACTGTGGTTTCAGGCCGAAGAGTAGTGGCATGCTGGGCAAGAACGGTGAGGCTCCTGGTCATGTGGGGTTGACTGCTTGGATCGCAACCAGCTCTGTACGTGCGTGTGACTGTGTGTGTCTTCAGCTCTGTAGTCCCATTCATGTATATTTCAGGGTTTTGTTCCCTCTTTTGGGGTCCCCATTATACTGGGCCAGACTCGTATGTAGTTAGCTTTGAACCACATGCAATGCCACACAAGATAGTAAAAACACACACACACTAAAAAAAGGCTTTTGTCTCTTAAAGTTCTCAGTGACCCCACATTACCTTTGTAAAAAATTGACTTTGCCAATCTTTGTACTACTCGATTTCTATAGTTGTGTCTTCACAACAGCACTACTGTTTTGTATGTGTGTTTGATCAGCATATCCCAAAAACAAATAATAGATAACGATTTTCCATAGATTTCCATGTTTAGAAACACAGTCAAACTGAAATTTAGATTTTCCTTTACTCTTTGTGTTAGGAAACTATGGAAACTATAAGCTATGATGCTGCTGCAGCCTTGTACTTATTTTAATTTTTTTTAAAGTAGGATGAAACAGTATGGGAGGACCCATTATATGGTTAAGTTTGTGTTCAACTTGGAATGTGGAAGTAGCACATGAGCAAGCAAGGCTAACAGTTTCCACTTGTTAACCCCTTTTGATGCCTGAATTATTTACAATTGCATAAAAAATTAATTATTTGTGTTTTGCTTTCGTTGATGCTAAATTGGCAGAGATTGTTAATTTGTCTATAGCACATAAAATAGATATACATCTGTGGCATGATGTAAATTAGCTTAATAGGCATTAATTTTAATAGCTTGGCCAAAATTGCTTACAATTATTTAATTTATTATTTACATTATGATTTATACTTATTACTATTGCAATTATAACTACTGACGGTAATACACTCAAACCATCCCACAGTAAACCAGTGTTTGCAAAAAAGGTTCCTAAGCACATATTTAGAATGCACAAACTGGCATTGGGGGAATGCATACGCTATCTCGGCTGCAGTCTGAATGCAAATGGTATGATGCGAATTCGCAACAATCGGCGTTAAGGGGTTAAAATGGCACCTGCTGAGTCTTTGGTAGCTGTGGGGAACATGGTGCTATGATTATTCTGGAGTAGAGAAAGCAAGGGGTTCGTGCAAGCATTAGCTGTCTCTCTTGATGTAGTGACTCTCTCTCTCTTTCTCGCCCCTTTTATTCAGCATATTCAAGGCAGGTATACCAAGGTATACCTTGCTGTTCTGTAAACAAGTTACAAAGGCAGAATTGGGGAGGGCATTGTTGTTCCAACCTTTTAAGCCGGCAGCGGAGGTAGTCACAGAGTCACAGAGCCGAATTGACTGCGTAACAGACACCGAGTGATGACAAGGCCACATGTCATGCCTCTGATTCCACGATGCTGGCTTTCTATCTAAAATCGCACACCAGGGCGGCATTAAGCCGGCTTTGTTTGGTTCAGTGTAAACAAGCACTGGCAGCGTAATCAAGAGTCTTCTTAACACCAATATAACACGATCTCTGTAACTGGCGTTTCAGTGGTGATCATGTGTGTAATTTGTGCTGGGACAGAACCTGGGTGGCATGGTTGCTTGATACATATAATCTGGGTTCATAAAAATAAATTTGTTGTGTATTTCATGCATCTCCAGCTTCATCTGGGGTTCTTCTCACTATTTATCATGTTTGTGTTGATCTCAGCGTTCAGGGTGGGATGCGTGGTGCCAATTCCTCCCAGGTGTGCAGTTAAAACCTGGGTCAGATAATCTCCTGGCTGTCTCTCCAGATGTTAAAATTCATTCTCAGAATCTCAATTTCTGGAAGACTATTGCATCAAAAAAACACAGGTCAAGGACAGAGGTTTGACTTATCTTATCTCCCACGTCTATCTCACCTGTTATCTTTCCTGCTTTGAGTGTTATTAAACAAGGTCAGCTGACCCCTTGAGGCGTATTTATGGTTTTCATCTCAGTGAAACTGTCACTTGTTAATTACAGGTTTGCCAGTTAGTCTTTGAACTGTGTTGTTATGTTCATGTTAAATGTTTATTGTGGTTTGTCTTGGAAATGTCTCATGGTCTGTCAACAAATGACAGATTTGATAGGATCTTGCTACATAGTCTGACCTGGCTCTTCCCAGTGACCCTTCGTATTGATGCTAGAATTATTCATCACCCGTGCCCTCTCCCTTGCCCCAGCGGCCAGCACAATGAGTCCAGGACAACCCGTTCATCTGGGATCAATTAACCCAGGCAGGCAGGCTCAGCTGAGTGCCCGTTTCTGACTATGCTCAACATAATGATAGGCTTTCAACCAGTAATGCCTTTGTTCTGGATGGGTCTGTTTGTTTTCTTCCTCTGGTCAGATGCGAGTTTCAAGGGGGTGCATCTGAGAAGGTCTATTTCTGCCCTCTTGTTTTCGGGTCTTTTCAGTTTCCATCGCGTTTGAAGTCTCCTTACTTAATTAAAACTTAGGGCTGGCGATCATGAATGTGGCCAAGAATGCCATGCAGAATGGCATCTTGGGTAGAACAGTGGTTGGCATTTGATGTCAGAAACCCCAAATCGCTCCTCAAATGTTTCCCTTGTTGATTTTCCCTCTTTTTCCCACTGTTTGTGTTCATTCCTTCCCTACTCCTATATTGAACTTTTACATGGATCCCACAAGGTATTTTGAGGCTTGTCAGTCAATTAATTCTTTCTACTAATTATGGTTTTATTATTCAGATATGGTTTTGAATTGGAACCACATTTTTGCAAATGGGGGCTCATCAAGAAACTTTTCAGTTCTTTTGAAAGTGTTCTGATGCTGCTTATCTGTTCTTCAGTGCTGCACTTTGGTCTATATCATTGGTCACGAATACATCAACACGTGCATAATGTTGAGCTAGCACTTAAATGTGTGGCTAAACTAAACAAAAAGCTGCATTAATGCATCAAAATATCATCACTGCATGACAATAATTTCATGCAAGGGAGAATGTCAGTCTAATGTGTTTAGGCAATTTCTGCAGAATAGTCAAACAACGTTTGATGTCATGTTGTGTGTTATGTTAATGTGTATAAAAAATACAAAACAGTGAACATTCAACTTGTGCAAGGAAAGAGAAAAATGTTTGAAAATTAAAATGTTTTTTTGTATTTGGCATGAATCAGAGCCAGAATTCAATAAAACCTGGACTTGATGAGCACAGTCTCAGTCAAATTGATAATATCTAAATGTCCATTATTTCTAAGGAATGGCTGCTGCCGGCTCTTGGATCTCAACTCAGAGCTGCGATGGCATGCATTTCAGACTTAGTGCCTCAGGCAACCTTCTTATGGCAACTTATGAAATGGTCACTTACCTGACTTTGGCATGAGCACACACAGTTCCAGTTTTCTATTTGCAATTCTCTCTTCCCAGATTTTCTAATTTCTAATTTTGTCTACCCAGCTGTGTTGGACTGGTGTACAGTTATTCTCTCCTTACATTTTGCTTCCAAACACATGGTTGCACAACATGTGGTCAGACCACAAAGTGTGTGCATACATCCTATGAATGGCCACACTAAAAGGCGGGGCAAAAAGCCTGTCATCGTAGAGAGGGGAAGGGTTGGGGGATGAGGGATTGATCTGTATACATTAACTTCCACTTGGTTATACACATGGAAAGTGACAGAAGTAGTTGTGTAAAGAATGAAAAAAACCTTGAGAGAAAAGTTAAACTCCTACTTCTTAATCTCTCCACACCCACCTAATTGTTGTGTAAAGTGGACATGGTTGTTGGTGCCCCAAAATCTCTTTATAGAAAGGGATTTTAGATGCTGTTAGATCATCCAACAAGCACTTTGGTTGAACCATACTGAGGCCTTAAGTAGCTGCATTTATACAGCAATATTGTTTTCAGGCTTGTGCAATTTTTAAGTGTATTGTTCCAGACAAATTTGTAATATTTAAAGTAGATGAGTCACGTCTGCCCGATGCTGAGCCCTTTAATAAAGTCAGCACTGGTGCTGATACTAGTGCTAATACCAGCAGCAGAGACTGCCGGAATTTCATTGACCCCAGTGACACAATTGGCGAGGCTTTACAAATACCAAGCATGTTTAATATGGACAGAACTTGCACTTACTGCTGTTTCTGACCATTGCTAGGTCAGAAACAGCAGTAATTCACCTTTTCACAGCATGGTTATGATGAGGCCCTGTCAAACATGTGTCCAGACAGTTTAACTTGACTTGAACCCATCATTTCTGTTAAATGTTGCCTGTCATTTATTCAGATAAATGCCCTTGATCCTCTGTTTTGACTGACAACGCTACAACTTAAAATCCTGTACTGCTGTCAGTCAACCTGCTGTGATCATTGACCCCAATAAAACACCAGTGAACTAGTGAGCTTTACTGTTCACACAAACGTGTGCAAGAATGTGTGTGTGTGTTTGTGTGTGTATGGCTAAAAATAGCCAGCCGGCCTCCTGTTTGTGTGCATGGCAGACAGTGTTTACAAGGTGCCAAGTGCATCTCTGTCATCATTGACAATTAAGCATAGTGAGTGTGTGTGTGTGTGTGTGTGTGTTATCTAAACAGTTTCTTCCATCAGGCCATAGGGGCCACATTCCAAGAAATGTAGGCCTGTTTCCAGTGTTTGTTTTATCCTGACATACATGGAAATTTAGTGAATCTGGACATTTGATTATTAAAACAGAAATAGCAATGTACCTGTTGCTTTGCTGTGTAAACACAACCATATCAGTCCTACAGTAAAAAGGGAAGTGCCATTGTTGTGACACGGAGCATGTGTTTTTTTTCAAGGTCATGCCAGTATTTTTAGATGAAAATTGATGATAGTTCATGTTTATGCTCACTGTGAACATTATTACTTGACAAATAATCTAGTTTCCATCCTATGTCTCTATCCAAAGACAGAGAGAAAGGCATCCATCTTCTGTATACAAACTGTACATTTATGTTTATTACAGAGTTTATGCTGCTTTTTGCACTTTATTTTTATCCTTCTGTGCCTTTTTTATATTATATTTTTATCTTTTCTATTCTTCACTGTTCTCACTTCTGCTGTAACGAGTGAATTTCCCACAAGTGGGATAAATAAAGTCTATCTTATCTTATCTTATCTTATCTTAATTTTGTCAGACTAAGATTTAGTCTCTGTCTTAATTCTGAGATCCAAAGTACGTGTGAGTCTTAATCATATTTAGTTAACTTTATCCTGTGGAAGACTATGAACATTTTATTTTTTTGCACAGCTAGCTACAGGCTCCAGCACTGTTGGAGCTAATTTGAAGGTGTGCTACTGAGATGACTCAGTGCATGGAGAGTCATGGACAATTGTTTAAAAAAATAAAGTATAAATAATAAATTTTTGTCACATAAATGTTCTCTTTATGGGCAGGTTGTTAAAGAAATTTGTTAACACAATTAAAACTATAGCAACCTTAATTATAATGATGACAACGCCATCAACACCAACATTACCAAAAACAACATCAGTGTCAAAATATAATGCATAGCTCATATGTCATGGACTTCTTTGAAGTTAGATGGTCTAGTTCTATGCATTTACAGTAGGAATGAGGCTACAGTATATTACACTCTCTGTTTCCTCCCTCCCTTTCAGCTCTGCACCACAGGGTTTCGACTTGAAGAGTAATGGATGTAATCTAGGAGATTCAAATAGATTGTGTGCAAAATATTGTCACAGCTGGATCAGTTTTGCAGAACTGATTAAACAGTAGGTTTTGCATGAATTCAGAATGGCTGACAAGCATTCTGGCACTAATCTTTTTTATACCCAATCTTTTTTTTTCTTGAAATCCCAGGAAAAGATTTGTGTCTATAGATATTCTGATTCAGAACATATTGGCCAAAAAGCTAATGTTGCTTCATAGAGGGCCACCATCTGTCCAGTTTCTAACTTGTTATCTGATAAGTTTTCAGATCTTTTTCTCTCTGAGGCAAACTAGTCTGTACTAAAAAGATCCTTAGGCTGCACGTGTCTATGATAATGGTGATGTTTCTGTTATCTGTTTCTTATAATGATATCCAAAATTTGCTGATCAGCAACACTCATACTGCTGAAATCAGTTTTTATGACCTTGGCTGACCTGCTGAGGCTGGTTTAAATACTTCACTGTGTTGTGACGAGTGGCCAAGAGGAAATCATTAGTGCCCCTGTTCCTGTCCACCACCCAGGAGCATTATGGGAGGGGGAGCTGGTGTCTGGGCGGTGTACAAAACTTTGCGCTTCCTGTCTCTTGTTCTGCTGACTTGACGTCTTTTTTTTAATGTGTGTTTGTGTGTGTTATGTAGTTATGGGGTGAGTGTGTTTGTGTGTGTGGGTTGTTATACTGGGGTCATTGCTAAGGTTGAGGCTCAGCCAGTTTGGAGCCAGTGAGAAGTTATTCGGTTCATCACCAAAACTGCGACACTGTGTGTGTGTGTGTGTGTGTGTGTGTGTGTGTCCTTCAAGGAAAGAGATAACTTTTGTGAGGTTAGTAGGATAAAGGCTCTGAAGGTATTCCTCCACAGTGACCTGTAGGCTGACCTCAGGCCTGTAGGTGGGGTGAGGGCCCTGATGGTGCAGAGGTCTTCCAGGTCATTATCAGTTTGAACAAAAGAAAAACTCTGCCAGTCAGCAGCACTGCATTGTCATTGCATTGTTACACCAGTCTCTGTATCTCCTTGTGTCTTTTACAAACATATTTGATTGGTGGAGACGATGCACAGTTACCAGTGTAGTCATTTTAATGTCAAATTAATTAATTGCACTTTTGAAAACATTTGAAAGTTAATTGGCTCTAGATTTGACGTCCCATAGTTTGGACTTCCCCCTCCCCCCTAAAGAACAATTACTGTCCCCATATTGTTAAGGCTTGTTGGAGGTGTGTACATTGAATTAATAAGCTAACACACTTTCTGTGTCTGTTTCCAGATGTATGGGCGCTACACACAGGAGCTCGGGGTGTACGCCAAAGAGGAGGCAGCTCGGCTGAGAGAGAGTGGGCAGAGGCGATCGGTCAGCGACCGAAGTCGGACCTTGGACCTGCTTGAGTACGACAAGGGACGCTGTGCCAAGTGCCGCAGTAAGTTTCATACCACTGGGGTTGACCCTGAGTCAGAGGGTCAAGCAGCTACTGTTGAAACAGATCCACTTGAAAAGGAAACTAGTCTATACTATAGCATACCTAATTGTTATGCGGTTATTATCTGGGCAGCATGGCACTGCAGTGGTTAGCAGTATTACCTCACAGCAATAAGGTTCTCAGTTTAATTCTTCTGGCTGTGGAGTGTATAGTTTGCATGTTCTTTTTGTGCTGTAGAGGATTCCTCCAGGTGCACCAGTTTCCTCCCACAGTCCAAAGACATGCAGGTTAGGTGAATTTTCCTGTCCAGGGTGTATCAGGCCTCTCGCCCAGTGTCAGATGGGATTGGCCCAAGCCACCCTGCAACTCTCAAGGATAAGTGATATAGCTAATAGATGGATGGATTATTATCCATCTTCTGCTATGTGGGGCCAGTATATGCTGTCATTTTATACGCATAATAGAACTATACTGTGCTTTGAGTAATGATTTGTTATTGACCTGCAGAGACTCAGCATATTCCTCTGATTTGGTTTAAGAGGAAAAACTCTCCCAGCTTGTGGGGCTGAACCTTGTTGATGTTTTTACATTTTTATTATGATGTTAAAGATAAATGTCACTGATTTGGCCTCAACACCATAATTAATTAACCATTTACCAAAGACCATTTAATAAAACCTCACATTATTTAAATAAGTGCTTTCACACTTACTATTGCAGTTCAAGAAATCAATTGTAAGCATACAAGTAGTAGATTTTTGGAGGCTTTTACCTGATAAAATGCTGAGAGCCTGTAGGGTTTTAACATAAAAGGGTAGAATTTCTTAGAATATGTGTCAGAGATGAATGTAGAGCTGACGCTGACAGAATCAGATTGCCCTCCAGAGTCAAAAACTTTCTCATATCACAATGTCCTACACATCCTATCAAGCATTCCTGTCAGACATTTTAGATTAACAAGAACAATGTTAAGCCTACCAGACAGTATTCTGCGGGGCGTGTTTTGGTACTTTAAAGAATCATGTTTGAAAATCTCTTACAGTACTGTCACTGAATGCAGTTTTACCTCTTTTACCTCAAGAAATTGAAGGATTCTGAATTTATTTACATTTCATTACTAATCAAAAAAGGATCCAATTAACTTTCCTTTTGTGTCACAATCACACCATGCAGCATAATAAGAACTCACATACTAAATCAATTTGCTCTTAGGGTTAGGATTACTACTTTATATGTGGGAAAAATGCATCTGGAACAGCTGAAACTGGCCTCAAATTCAAAGAAAATATGGTATTAACAAGCTTGCAAATTCAGGGACTATCAATTTAGAATGCAAAAACATCACACCATCTTTACCACCATCAAATAAAATCAGCAGACAATCAGTTTTTACCCCTCAGCTTTAGTGCAGTTTACTTCTCCTCCAGCAGCTCTCTATCAATTTCTTGACATCTCCTCATATATGATATACTTGACTGAGGCAATTTCAAGCCATCGATAATGAGGTGAGCCTTGGAACAGACTGTGCTGTGGTACTAAAAAGGTCAGGAACAGTGTTTTACTGAGCTTTTCATGTGTATTTTAATGTCACTGAACGTAATATTTTACTACAGTCTGACCTCCAATTCACTGACTGCACAACTGTTTAAGACAGTTTCTGGAAAGCATCCCTAATGTACCAATGTAGCTCGAGAATGAGACAGTGATGTTATAAACTGAATTTACTCTGCTCACGGCAGCTTTTGGTGGGAGGTTGGTGGCTTTATTAAGTTTTTGGAAATTGTGAGATGATCAGGACTTGGATAGAAATAGATAAATTATTACTGACAGTTTCTGAACTGAACAGGATTGAAAGAGAAGAAAACCGAAAAACAAACAAAAAACAGGAAAACAATCTCCTCTGTAATGGTGATGACTTCAGGAAGGTCATGTAATTTTCCATCACAGCTGCAGTGGCAACTGTTAGGATTAGATAGTACATTATAATTGCCACATTAAAAGAAATAGTAACAGTATACGCTCAATAAAGCAGCCTGAGCCATCTTCAGCATCACTGCCCAAAGGGGGAACATCATTTCTACATTACCTTGGTGTTGGAAATGTACTGAAGGCACTTTTGCTGGTCTAAAATAGACTTAATGCCTTACTGCTTTTTGCTTTGGGAGCATTGATCATGTTGGACAGTGGGATAGGAAGGAAAATTGAAGAAATGCTGCAGTGCTGAACAACCTTCACCAGAAAAACCCTTTGCATGGATGTGGAAGTGTGGACGACGACATGTCGGTGTAGCCAGTATTTAAGAGCACACTACCCCACCTTTGTCTTTGTACTGTTGGTGGTGAAAAAATAATAAGTGTTTGTGTGTCTGCATGTGTGTCTGGCCTAAGTTACTTTTGGGGATAGGCAAGTAGCGATTTTGATCAGGCCTGGGGTAAGTATGTGGTAAGTAAATTCCCCAAAAGTGACTAAAGTAAATGTGTGTGTGTGTGCATGGCATGTAATGAGATTAGATAAGATTGTGTATAGGACTCATAACAGCATAAAACAGGCTGTAAACACAAGAAGGAAACGTCATTTAAATCCATGTGGCAGGTGGGAGAGGTTATTTCACTGTTACACACACTCTCACTCTGACACACCCACACACAAACACAAACACACACCATCATCTTCAGACAGTAACTCTCAGTGATGCAAACATTCAAATTGTGGTTGAGCTTTATTTCATTCAAAGTCTGATTTGGTGACCTGTTGGGACTTGTGAAACCTACAGTATAGGGTTTTGGTCCCTCTTCTCGCCTCTCCTATCTTTGTCTCTGTGTCCTCTTTATCACACATCTTCTCTATCCTTATTTCTCAACAGTTCAGTTACTGAGAGACTGGAGTCATTTTGAACAGATTATCTCCTCCTTTATTATGGCAGTTTCTTCTTTTCGCTTAAAGGGGAACTCCACAGATTTACACATCAAAGTCTGTGTATAGGACAGAGTACTACTGCAAATGTAAAAAAAGCCTTTCTTTAGGTCCAGAGGATCAGTGCAGATAAATTAGCTCATGACATCACTCCAGTCAGTGAAGGATTCTACCAGAGGCTTGTACCCAGCTCTTCATCTCTTGTGTGGGGTTAGAGGCTCCAGGCAACATTAGCCACACTGTAATAATATTTAATACAATAATACAATACGCCATAATCTCAGAGCAAAATATCAGCTGTCACAAGCTCATTGTGGGTAGTGTAGGAACTTTGTTTTGACAAGGAAGAACAATGTGAAATGTGAAAAGCTGATAAAGAGTGCTAAATGCCAAAGCTATACAATACTAAGTCAGCGAATAGTCTAGTGACCGATAGATAACTAGAGACAGAAGAAACATAGAAAACAGAAGTAACCAAACAAAAACAAACAAACTCAAACTGCTTAAGTATTGTCAGTGCATTTGATGTATCACATGTGCATAGTACATTCAAACTTATAAGTGTACATTTTTAATACTTAAAAAGAGTAAAATAGTAGTAAAAAGTAAATATAATATAGGAACCAACTAATCAAATTACTGTGCATGTAATGGTGATAACAGTAACAAAGAGAAAGAAACAATTCAGGCGTGACGGGGTGACACCAGTAATACAGCAGCCTACAGAGTAATCATGATGATCTGATATGACTAAAAACTCTGGTCTCCTGATTTGGGACACAGAGTTGACTAACTCCAGTGATATAAAGGTCTTAACTTCGCATCATTCTCTCTTTTAGCCCTAAGAGGAATGGGTAGTGACTGATCCTGTGACTGTGTAAGAACAGATTCACAGTTCATTAAATCTGGTCGTGAAACAATAGTCGGATATTCATATAAACAGGTTGGAATGAATGCTTTTACAAAGAAAGAGAACTTGGATTTTGTCGCCAGTCACCCATTGAAAGTATATATTAGATCAGTAATACTATACAACAGGAGGAATTATTAAACCAAGTAAAAACCTGAAGTCAGTGTTCACATGGGCACCTGGCTAATGTTTTAAGGGAGAAAATTGAACTTGTGCTTTAGGAGATCATGACACTTTGATCAGGTTCAGCCGATGGGGAGTAGGAGACTCCTTCAGCAGGCGCAGCAGTGATATAAAGGTAATAAATGTCTTGTTGGTTATTTGTATTTGAATGGGGTCGCAAGCTGACGTTAAGGGCATCTAAGGGTTTTAACAAAAAGTGTCATTCAGTATCTGAAGCAGAGGACAAAACCAGAATGCTGATGGACTCTCTTTCACAATTATCCTCTCTGGCTTTTCCCCATTTACTGATGATGAGATGTACCTCATATTGAAGTCACTGCTGAAGTGCTGAGCATGTACACAACATTTTTCTCCACCGTAGCTGTAGTTCTGTGCAAACAGAGTGCCCCTCTGCTGCTGACATGTGAATCACGCACGCAGCACTAATACACAGATACTCTTTTGTCCTAAATGCTGCAGATCTGAGCATGTGTGTATGTGTGTGTCCTCTGCTCTCATCTCAGTGATGAGTTTGCTCTTGCTCTGCTGGCAGCTGATGAGTCAGCTATCCATCTCCACTCCTCCCCCTTCTCCCCCTCTTCCTCTCATCTTCTTTGTAAGCATCAGGACACCAAAATGCCAGCGATTGAATTGATTTGTCCCTCAGGAGGTAGCTTCAGAGATAAGAGATGTGGTCTGGATTGCATTGTGGCCACACACAAACACACTTTTCTCTCTGCATTCATCTCTCTGCAATGCAAACATAAAAACACTCAGTGAGGTAAGGGCATAAAACATGAGGCGACTGGATGAAAATATATGTAAATATAAAACTGACACACACATACACATTCTTCATTAAGTGGGTTACGATCATAGCTGTGGGAGACAGGGAGGTACGTTGACTCTCACTTACACACACACGCGCACTCAAGTACACAGTATCCCCCTGCTTAGATCGGCACTGTCTTGCTTTATTATCGCTGACTCACAATGTTTTGTTATTTATATTTCATGCACACACACACACACACACACACACACACACACACACACACACACACACACACACACACACACTGAACGAGAAACAAACACACACCCTCCTATTCATTTGCTGGTGTTTAATGATGCTGAATGGTGCAGCCAGCAGCACTATCTACAGCCTATTATCTACATTCTCTGGCCCCGTAGGAGCTTTCATAATTTCAACTGTGTCTTAACGGAGTGTGTGTGTGTGTTACTTATATGCTGGCACGACTGTAGGCATTGTTCACGTGTGAAATGTAAATGACAGAGCAGCTTTGAACAACAGGTAGCGTCTTTAATTATGGCCAGCAGTGTAGCAGACAGAGCATGTTTCAGCGGGCTAAACACTTACACACACACCGCACATACACACACAAACAAAAGACAGAGAGCATGTTTCCCCAATGCATTTAAATCACACCCACACAAACTTACTCATGCACACTTAAGTTGATGGATGTTGTGTCATCATCAGTGCCTACATCACCTTTCTTGGCTGTGTGTGTCTGTGTGTCATATCTCATACTGTCTGTGTGTCATTGTGTGTTGCCACTGGAGAAATCATGCCGCTGCTTCTCAAAACACATCATCCAGCCTCGGTGTTGATGCAGATCTAATTTTGATCATCATCCATTGTCATCATCACCAGTGTTTGACTGTTTGGCACTGTTAAGGGCTCATTAAAACAGAGGCATCCAATCATTAGTCCGACATTTAGTTTCCCTCAGAGCCATTTTAAGTAAACACACTCCTTAGCTCATCTGAGTCAATTTAAATATGCAGTGTCAAAAAAAGTCTCACATATCAAAATGTATGTGCTGCTTTAAAAGCACTTTGTTTACCTACTGTTACAGTTACTGTGCAGAATAATGAATGTGCAGAGTTTGACATTAGAAGACTGATTTCACATTCATCTACTGCTGGAGGGACAGTTTCCCTGTGTTCACCTTTAAATCTAAGTTGAAGATATGGAGGTACAGTATGATTTGTGACGTCACAGCTAGTTTAGAAGTTTATCATGATCCAATAAGCAACTTACACAACTGTTGAAATCTCCAGTTCATGTACACTGAGAATGGATTTTTCAGTGAAATGGGAGACATCTTAGATTTAGTTTACCCTTTGAAATGAGTCTTTTCCATATTTATAGATTAAGGATTTTTCAGTGTGAGATAATTTTTAATGAGGTAATTTTTACTTTTATGTGAAAAATCTAAATTAAAAGAAAATAATATTCAAAGCGGAATTTTTTATGTCTTAAGACATGTCTGATGTGGATCTTTAACTTCAATCAATGTCATCAATGTTGAAAACTGGCACAGAATGTCAGCTGTCAGCTGTGTTTAGCATAACATACATATAGGTGCAGTATCAGTCCTGCACAGTCACAACAGCCACTGCTCTCAATTACTACCTATCTTCACTTCCTGTATCATTATTGATTCATTTTAAACCACTGGTCCTTGGAGAGGAGGTTGCCATGACAGCAAAGTTTTGGGTCACCCTCCCAGAAACCAGGATGTCAGCGTGTGGCTGGCTGGCTCTGCTGGTTCCAAAGCTCTGATTAGACAGAGGGGAAGAGTGACTTAATGGAGAGAGAGAAAAAATAAATCCAGTCGCCCAAGACCCTGATACATTCATTAAAGATAATGTTAGGACCATGATATTGATCTGCGAGGGTGTGTGTGTTCGGTTGAAGATGAGAAGTGATATTGATCGAAGAGTTTAAAGTTGTAGGAAAGAGTTCAGTGCTTGGTCTCAGAGTTAAAAAATGAGATACAGTAGTGAAACTCCTCTAGACAATTGACCAGGGACAGAAAATGTCTGTTATATGCTGATATATTATAAAGCTCCGAGCCTTCACTCACATGCTGATGCCAGTATTTCTTGCTGGAGCAATACTTGAGCGTGGTATTTAAATAAGAATGGGAACAAATTGAGAAGGTGATGACAAAAGAGAAGGAGGGTTGCCGTGCCAACTCCATATAATGTGTTTGTGTGTGTGTGTGTGTGTGTGTGTTTATGTGTGTGTGTGGTTTGGTTCCATTTTGGACCCAGTTCCAAGTTGGTAAAATTCCCAGACTTGTTAAGCTTTTTTATTAACAAAGGGCAGTGTACACACCATTCAAGTCCTCAATTACTGTAGCTAAATAGTTCACATACAGATTGGTTAAAAGGAAAAACCAACATGACTGTCTAATGCTGTACCAATATTATCCTGAAGCTTTTACACAACCCACTCCATTATTGCGATTGTAGTGATTTGCAACAGTCTTCCACCTATATTCTCTTTGTGCAGAGCGGAGTTAGGTTGCCCCAAACATTCAGATTTGTTGAACTTGGACCAGAGGTTGTGTTGACCTTTGTAAGTGCAGCTGATAGATGGAGACTGTGGCTTGTGCTGAGATTAAAGATGGAGGACAAGATTAAAAAGGAACGCTTTTAAATTAAACCAAACTGAAAACATTTGCTTGGGAAGAATATGAGCATTGTAAACTTTCTGTCAGTATGATGGAACATGCCATAGGAGATGTCACACTAGATAGGAAAATACCAAAAATTCTGACATGGTAGACTTTTCGTTGGGTTGTCAGGCATCTCAGATGCCAGTCTGCTATTCTTTGTCACACTACTAGTCCTGCGCTGAACACAGGAAATTTATCAGCCACTAACACTGTGTTGCAATTGGACTGAATTTGCGTAGTCTGAACTGGGCCTTAGATGTTCAGCGGATTAATGTCCCTGTTCACCAAGAGCTCTGACCCAGAACTGTGACCTCATTTGATTCTTTGAAATAGCACTGCAACATTTATAATCAGCCTGCTTGATGATATTTGATGACATCTCTCTTCTTTACCCTGCGCTGCTTTTTTAATTCAGGAAAATATCCCAGTTAAGTGTGTGGGTTTTAGTGTTACTACCTTAAGATACATATATAAGGCACTCCTTGGAAGCGTTTACAGAGGGATGGCAGGGCTGTTTTTACATAATAACTTTAGTGATTGTGCTGGTCTGTGTGTGTGTGTGTGTGTGTGTGTGTGTGTGTG